>JAKCPI010020278.1:0-131763 GCA_023213315.1 Euborellia annulipes | reverse complement strand
TTATAAAATTTTTATGGATTTTTATAGAAAAGAATAGATGCGTATATATTCAAGTAATTTGCCACCTCCATCCCTTTTGTCATTTTTAATTATTAATTGATAAAGGGATGAACAATTGAGAAGTTTACTAGAAAAATTAAGATATTTTGAAAATGTCTCTTCTTTTAATTAAATGATAAAGAATTTTATATAATTTTTTTGAATCAGTGGAAATTTTAAGGCACCACCTCGAAAAAAAACACCCCTATTATTACACTACATTCCCTACATTACCGATCGAAGAGACCCCTGTAAAAAAATAAAAATTATTATTTTTTTCTTATTAAATATGATCCGTGTGTTTGCGTGTAGAATGAGAGTTTATACAAAAATAAAAATAATAATATTGATGAACGATTTTTTTACCCTTATTTTTTTAAGGAAAAATATTAATGATATTAAAGATGTCCACCATATTACACCCTCTGGTTTCTAGTTTTAAGACAAAGGATAATTTTATAAATATGTTTTAAGAAAAAAAAATATAAAAATAAAATGTTAACCCTTTCTTCAAGAGAAATATTCAAATTATAAATACCTTTTAATAGTGGAGAGGGGTGCGTGTGACGTTTTATTCTCACAAACAGAATCGCACTGGAGAAGAGGCACTTTGCAGAGAGATGAGTTCAATCGACTGGCCCCTTGGCCCCCCTTGACGCAGAAGGATTTGCTCTCTTCTGAAACAAAGAAATATTTATTTTTTTTCCTCTTCTATCATCATTTTTTAAATATTCAATAAAGATTATTTGAATAAATAATTGTTTTATTTTCCCGTAATCCTTTCCTTTCCCATGTTTATAAAAGTATATTAGTATATTAGTAAGGATTAGGGCTGGACGGTAAACCGGTTTACCGGTAAAAACCGGTAAAAATTTTTTACCGAAAACGCGGTAACGAACCTCTAATTCGGTAAAAACCGGTTTTTTTTCGAAAGTCGGTAAAAACTTATTTTTCGGACGGGAAAAAATTTTGGTTCCGCGAAAAAAATGTGCCGCGGCGACAATTTCTGTGCCGCGAACGGCAGGAAAATTGGCGTCTCTAAAAAAAAGGTAAAATATTTTTCGACGGGGAAAATTTTGGTTCCGCGAAAAAAGTGCCGCGGCGGCCAACTTCGTTCCGCGGCGGCAAATTCTGTCCGCGGGCGGTAAAAATTTTACCGACTTTCGAGAAAAACCGGTTTTTTTCATTATCGAGGTCGGTAATGAAAATCCATACCGTCCAGCCCTAGTAAGGATGTGGCGTGCCAAGTAATATGATTGATAACAGGTGAAGGCAAGGCTCTTGGCAATGAGAAAAATAACTTTTTAGAGTGTTTTCTCCGAATATTTCGAAGGCATTTAATAGCACTTCTTCATCAGCGGCTGTACAAATAAAATAAAATAAATAAATTAGAGTGAGTTTATACATATTTAAATATAGAAATCAAAATTAACAATGTTATTATACCTCACTCTATGGCCACATACAAGTTAAAATTTTGGAGCGAAACATCTGAGAGGCAGATCTGTGCATGATAACCAGCCCTCGCAAGCAATAAGGCGTCAATGACAAATAATTCACTTAATTATATCAAATAGGTGGCTCAAATCAAACGGAAGGTCAATGCATCGAGATTTAAATAGATTAATATTTGTTATCAAAAAAAGAAATGCCATTGAACAGATGGAAAAATAATTTAATAAATTATTAGATAGAAATAAAAATAGAAATTAAAAATTTTAAGATATTAATTGAATTAATTTACGAGCCCAACAATGCTTTTATGTCATCCGACAAACCTTGGGTGTCTACTTTATAATTGACAGCCGTACTGATGTGCTTTTGAATATAGCAAGACTCTTTGAAAAACCTCTTCATTCTATTGGACTCTGTGTCAAGAATCTCGAAATTATTGTAGTCAAACTCACTCTAATTTATTTATTTTATTTTATTTGTACAGCCGCTGATGAAGAAGTGCTATTAAATGCCTTCGAAATATTCGGAGAAAACACTCTAAAAAGTTATTTTTCTCATTGCCAAGAGCCTAGCCTTCACCTGTTATCAAGTATATTAGTATGTTTATCGGGCGAGTATTTAGCTTAGCTTCAAATGGGGAATTAATACAATTTTAATTAGAATTTTTACTTCAATTCATTCAGATAGGGGATTAATAAAAAATATATTTTTTTTTTTTTTTTTTTTTTTTTAAATAGCCTACTTGATTTGTTTCTAATTGGAAATTGGAAAGATTATACGTTTTTGTCCAATTTTCTTAAGGGTTTGTTTCTTTTTGATAATTTTTTTTTTAACAAATCTTTCTATTTAAAAAAATATTGAGTGATTTTTATGGAAAATTTTATAGAAAAGAACAGATGCGTATATATTCAAGTTATTTTTAAAGTTGAAATTCTATTAATTAGAGATCAAATTCATTTGATATGAAAAGGCTACGCTATATCGCTATATATATTGTTCAAAAGGGTTGGTTTATGGCCTCTTCATAAAAGATCCTCAGGTAAATTCACACAGAGAGTGCATATGTAGTGGTGAGTCAATTTGGCTGCCTAACTAGTAGGCGTCTTTTAAAAAAATTAATTATTAAAGGTTTGATGTATGCATTTGTATAGAAATGATAAAAAAAAAAACAAAATAAAATCTCTTAATAATTAATGTGATTGTAATGCAAAAAATTTTGAACGAGTTGAAAAAATAATTAACCGAGCAGTAACGTGAAATAATATAAATATTAGATTTAAAAAAGTTAAAATTGATTTGAAGATATTCAAAGAGGAATTAAATATTTTTAAAAAAATTAATAGTTAACTTTAAGAATTGATTATTAGTCTTGATTAAAAAATAAATGTTTTTATCATAAACTCACCTAAATGCAAGGCGATGTGGAGGATCGAGGCGGATGGCTGGACCAGGGAACGAACAAACGACGAACGGGCTGGCCGATTGACAAGTTGAAAATTAACTCCTGAAAAAGGAAAATCATTAATTAAATTATGCTTAGACCTCGCTCCGCGGGAATAAAAGGCGAGTTAAGAAGATTTTTATTATAAAAACTTTTAATTTATTTTGCATATAGGAAATTTCAAATTTCTCCTTCGGAAACGAATAAAGCCTTGATTTGGTTATCTAAATACGATTCCCGATAACTAGGAAATGAGGTATGAAGAAAAATTTGGAAGAAGCAGCGAGAGTGAGAGAAAACGCTCAAGAGAGGCAAATCGAAACAAGTGGGACCACCCTTTTCCTCATGTAATAGAAAAAATAATTATTAAGCTGTTTAGGGTAAGAGAAATTAATATTTGTTTTGATATTAGAAAGATTCAGATTTTATTAAGAAAAAAAAATTATAAAGAATATATTATTTTTTTTTGTCAATAAAACACAAATATTAGCCTACCTTTAACTAAAAAGACCATCAAAGGGGGTGAGTTGGTAGTTTTAAAATATATTATTTTTTGCAACAAATCATTACTTATTTTTGAATATGAGAAATATTGTAAGAGGCCAAGTTAATTTATAGGCCTATTATATATTTATAAGTATAAAATATTTGAGTAGGATGCATAGAAATATCATCCAAAAAGAATTTTCCAGAATGAGATATTTTTATAAGAGAAAAATTGTAATAATATTTTAATTAGATAGGGAAATAACTAATAATATAACCCTAACTATCCTCTCTAAGTTTTTATATTTTATACTTAATAAAATATAAAAATAAAATTTTAACCCTTTTATGAATTTATGAAAATGAAAAATGCAAATAATAATTATAGATTATCTAATATACAAGGGTTAATTAGAAATATTATTCCATGTTAGTACGCTAAAAGATGTAAATAGAAGTTATAGGAATTTTTTAAATTTTAGAGTTAAATATTTTCAGGTAATATTCAGATCACTTGCAAACTAACGGGTTTTTATTCTCTTGGGAATTAATTCCAAATTAAATAACTATTAAAAGACTCCCTTTATTTACCCATTCTTTAAACCCACCCCTAATAAAATAAAATACTTTCAAGTGTTATTTATTGTATTTATTTCTTTATTAGGGATAAATTCAAAGTGAAATAATTTTTAAATAACTCTTTATTTTCCTAACCGTAAAACACACCCCCGAATAGAAAGAATTTACTCATTGCCCTACCAAACATTTCTATAGACCTAATATAAAAAGGAGATAATTTTTTTATTATTATTCTAAGTTAGAATATTCTCATAGAGAATTAGAAATTGTAAGAAGAAATTTTTGAAACTTATATTTTTTCATATCAGTTGATTTGTTATTATCAATAAAAGAATTTGGTAAAAATAATGAAAAAAATTCAAATTTCTCTCAAAAAGGATTCTGTTAGTAGCGTCATCAAAGAGGGGAGAGAGAGACTTCTATAGAAATGATAACACTGTGCTACAAAATGAAACTTTTTTTCTGGCCCCGAGAAAATTTTTTCAGATTCTTAAGTAAAATGATCTCCTGAATCCAAATATGACCTCCGTTTTCCCCCACCACGTACCGTTTTCGAGGGGGAGCTCCCTACTTATTTCTACCCCTTTTCGTTAATTATAGGGCCACGAAAAAAATTTGGAGTTATTATTATTAATGAAATTTTTGCTTTTATTGAATTAAATAAATATTATTTTAATCACTTGAAAATCAGGACAATTTTTTACTTTCTCTTACCTCTATATATGTTGATATATAGAGAAAGTATTGGATTCATGTCAAAAATTCGATGTCCAGATTTTGATGGTTTTAAGGTACCATGAATAAAAAAAGTGATTTTCGCAACATGGTCTGTCTGTCTCTGTGTTCAATTTAAAGTATGAAGGAATTGAGCTACGGGGTTAAAATTTTATATTAGTTAGACATCCCTCAGAAGCGTGAAAATAAGCTTTTAAACAAAATCGGCCAAAAGGTACTAGTAGTTTACTGATGTACTTTTTCAGATTTTTTTGATTTTCTCCAAATTCGCTCCAACGATTTTGATTAAAATTCAAAAATCAATTATTTTTTCAATGCTTTTTCAAATGTATATTCTCATTTTGCCATTAAAACCTTGTGAAGACATCTTTACCCTTGTACATACTTCATAGGAAAATTAATAGAAATGGTTGCCATGGTAACAAAATATAAATATTTATTTTCAACCCCTACGAGGGTGACTCGTACTTAACTTAAATATAAAATTTCAACCACTAGCGAAATAACTTTTTTGGATTCTGAGGACCTCAAAACGTGTATATCCATCAAAATCTCGACATCGAATTTTTGACATGAATCCACTACTTTATCTCTCTATATATTAACATATATATAGTGGCTAGAGAAAGTAAAAAGAAGTTAGCCATTTTACCAATTAGAACGTCGATATGTAAAAATATCAAAATTTTTCGATAAAACTTTTTAGGTAAAGTACTACTTCCAGGTGACGTATTTACCCCAAAATTTGATAGAAATCTACAATTTTATTGTAAGACGTATATACCAAATTACATCCAAATGGCTGCTTGCGTTTTTAAGCAATCGTGTTCAAACACACTCACAGACGTAATTCCAAAAGAATATACGAGAAAGTTTTAGGGAAGTCATTTCCGATTTTTTTATTTAAATAAATTATTCTTTTCTAAAAGAACTTTGATTGAAAGCAATTTAAAAAATTTAAAGAGGTAATAAGCAATTATTTTTTTGTTATCTAGTTTAAATTCTATTATTATTAATTCTCCTCCCCAAATGTTCTCTGACTTTATACGAAGTTGCCTTCCCATCAACCTCTACATCAAGCATCCTATTTATAAGAGCAAACCCCGGTTAAATCTCCTAATATATTTAATTAGTTAATAATTTAAAAAAAAAGACAATCTTGAATTGAGAATTGAAAAAGATTTTCTATTTTATCACGAATTGATTTTAATAAAAGAAAAAATCTGGTGTGACTGGCGCACAGCACACAACTTTCTCTTACCTTCTGTGCTTGTCACATCAGATATAGACACACATATATTTAGTTTCCGCCGATATATTACAGATGTGTACGCACCTTTAGAATTCAAGATGTAAAATTTATAAGTATGAATATAAATATTTATATTTTGTTACCATGGCAACCATTTCTCCTATCCTTCCTATGAAGTACAAGAGTAAAGTGGCCTTCAGAATATTTCAATCACAAAATGAGAATATACATTTTAAAGAGCATCTAAAAAATAATTGATTTTTGAATTTTAAACAAAATAGTTGGAGCTAATTTTGAGAAAATCGAAAAAAACTGAAAAAGTACATCAGTAAAGTACTAGTACTCTTTGGCCGATTTTGTTTAAAAGCTTATTTTCACGCTCTCGGGGGGTGTTTAACTTATATATAAAATTTCAACCTCGTAGCTCAATTCCTTTATGCTTAAAACTGAACACACACAACCCACACACACAGACAGTCAGACCATGTCGCAAAAACCACTTTTTTGGATTCAGGAGACCTCAAAACGTGAAGATCCATCTAAATCTCGACATCGAATTTTTGACATGAATCCAATAATTTCTATAAGTATATATGGACCCTGTTATGCAATGGTGTGTCAAAGACCAAAAAATTCAAAATTGAGTTAAGCACGGAATATTGTTTCAAATGCTTTAATTAATAGTATTTTTTATGAAATATGTCCTAAAAAAATTTATATTTAATGTTACTTGCACAATTGACAAGAAAAATTAAATTGAAGAGATGAAGTGGCTGTTATATTTGACAATAAGAGGATAAAGGAGCAAGCAGCCAGGTAGTTAGTCTCCAGAAAATGAAACTCTGTTTCCTCAACAGAGAGTTTCATTTCGTGGAGACTAATTACCTGGCTGCTTGCTCCTTTATCCTCTTAAGAAAAATTATATATAATCCAATGTAAACAAAAAACTTTATTGTTGATTTTCTCAAAACTCGATGTTTGGTCTTTGACACACCATTGCATAACAGGGTCCATATATTACATATATATATATAGGTAAGAAAAAGTAAAAGATGAAATTATAGTCTTAGTATGAATAGATAAAAATACTAAAATACTGTATATAATAGTACTTTTATACCGTTCAATGAAATTTTCCTTCTATTTTAAAAAAATTTAAACCAACAAGAAGAAAATAGAATCCCGATGCAGAGGCTAACTCAACTGAGCTAGGTAAGTTATATCGTGGAAAGTAGCGAAAATCGAAATATAGGTAAGAGAAAGTAAAAATTTGTTTTCAATTTTAAATTGCTTGAAATAAGAATTAAATTATAAGTCAAATTTTGTCATTCCCAAAGAATATATTATTTGAAAAATAAAACTCACCAAATGGCAACTCGAAATAACGTTGAGTTCATCTCGATTAACGACAAGAAGCCTCTGGCTTCTGAAAATAAAAAAATAAAAAAATTTTTTAAAGTGTTATATTATATCATTATGCAAATAGATATTCAATTTAATTATTATTTTCTCAAATTTAAAGAATTACTTTAAGAAAATAAATAGTAAATTTAATTTAATCGCTAATTTTTTAAATGATCTAATTAGGAGTGTACCACCCTAATCGTGTTGCCAATAATAATTAAATACGTAGAAAGAAAATAGAAGAATTAATAGATATCTACAAGATAAATATTTTTTTTTTTAAGATGCAATAATTTTTTCACAAAAGATAGACAAGAAAATTAAACCAGAAGGTAAGGCAGGTAATTAAAATAAAAATAATTTTTAGAGAAAATATATTAAAACTAGCCGCGCCGCCCGCCTTCGGCGGGCTTCGCGTCTAGCCAGGGGGGCTACGCCCCCTGGACCCCCAGCCGCTGGCTCGGGCCCGCCTGCGGCGGACCCTCGCCTTTCTTAAATATGAGAAACGGGCTGGCGTCTAGACAGGGGGCTACGCCCCCTGGACCCCCACCAGCTGGCTCGGGCCCGCCTGCGGCGGACCCTCGCCTTTCTTAATTATGAGAAACGGGCTGGCGTCTAGCCGGGGGCTACGCCCCCCTGGACCCCCCAGCCGCTGGCTCGGCGCCTGCGGCGGACCCTCGCCTTTCTTAAATATGAGAAACGGGCTGGCGTCTGAGAGGGGGGGCTACGCCCCCCTGGACCCCCACCAGCTGGCTCGGGCCCGCCTGCGGCGGACCCTCGCCTTTCTTAATTATGAGAAACGGGCTGGCGTCTAGACGGGGGCTACGCCCCCTGGACCCCCAGCCGCTGGCTCGGGCCCGCCTGCGGCGGACCCTCGCCTTTTCTTCTTAATTATGAAAATAAAATTATTATTACTAACAACTAAGTATTCCAGTCCAGTGCCTGCTTGAGGATTTGTTTACCTTCATAGAATACACAACTGCAAAGAATACTTAAATATTTCTCTATACATTTCCTATGGGAGAAATCGTAACTTTAAGAATTAATAACTCAAAAAGTTATAGGAATTTTGGGACCCGAGTATTTTTCCGGGACTCTCTATAACGTCCTCTATAACACTGCAAAATTTCGTTTCAAAATTCCAATGGGAAGTTGGTCAAACAGAGCGTGACAGACAGACAGACAGACAGACGGACAGACGGACAGACGGACACTCCGTAATTATTATATATAGATTTATTCATTTTGGGGAGGGGAGATTACTAAAAAATACTTCCTCTCTAATTTGCATATAGTAGTAAGAGAGATTAATACCCGCACAGAAAAAGCAAGACGTGCGACTTTTGACCCGTTTAAAACTCGACTGAATTTTATTTGTCTCCTTCTATAAATACGAGAAGGTAAAAGGATCGTAATAAGAAATTACATTTTGGAAAAAAATAAAAAAATAGAATTCTGATCTAATATTATTTAGAGATGGAAAACAAATTAAAAGATGATTTAAAAATATTCATTGTTCATACTGAAACATTTCCACCCCCCCCCCCTAATCAACGCAACCAACCCTCATCGATAAAAAGAATAATCCAATTTCAATTTAATTTTTTTAGCTAATGGAAAAATTTTGATAATAAATTTTAGATTAAAAAACATGTATGATTTAAAATTTTATTTTAATAAAGAGTATTGATTGAAAATGCAATCCAAATAGGCTATTAAGATCCCAAAATAAAATAAAAACCCCTTCCTTCACCAGTCAGAAATTAGTAAAAAGGAAACAAAAAAATTTCCAAGTTAAATTTTGTGAAAGAAATATTAAAAGACTTTCGATTCTAATATAACACCCAAAACTCCAATTCCCACCTTAAAAAGGTCGTCTTAAAAGTCAATTAGTCGGTAAAAAGTCTGTTTTTGGCAAAAGAAAAAAAAAATTCTTAAAAAGTCGCTGTCAAGTTTAAAAATTAATATGAAAAAGTAAAAGAAATACAGCCTTGAAGCAATTCAAGGTTCAATTTCTTTTGATAACTCGGACAATTTGTACATAATTTTATTTAAATAATTTTCGAGACCTATTCATTTGAAAAAGGTATTGATATTCATGAATACCTCAATTCGGATTTGACTAAACACTAAACTACTCACATATTTGTTAAAAATATAATCCAATTGAAAAATACGATTGACAAATAATTATGAAATGAAAAAGAAATATGAACCGATTTATGCTGAGGAACTTTGACAGATGATACAATTTAAATCTATCCCTATTAGTTCTAATAATTATGTATTAATGGAGGTAATTTTAAGCAATAAAATTTTATAGTTAAATTTTTTTATAATCCAGAAAAACAAAATATTCAAAAAAATATGGGGATTGACTTCCCCGAGACTTTCTCGTATATTCTTTTGGAATTACGTCTGGATGTGTGTGTGAACACGATTGCTTAAAAACCAAAGCAGCTAGATCGATGAAATTTGGTATATGCTCCTTACACTAAAATTGTAGATTTCTATCAACTTTTGGAGTAAATACGTCACTTGGAAGTAGTACTTTACTTAAAAAGTTTTTTCAAAAATTTTGAAATTTTCAATTTTTTTGTTATATTATGATAAAATACTCTATTTTAAAAAGTTTTTATTCTTTGACATTTTTTCGAAAACTGAATAGTTTTTGAAATAATCAAAGAAGAATTAGAAAATATTCGTTAATTTTGATAAAAAATCAAAACAAAATCATACAGGTGTCATTAAAAAAAGGGTAAATATAAACAAATTCATTTGTTTCACAAATTCATTTGTTTATATTTACCCTTTTTTTTAATGACACCTGTATGATTTTGTTTTGATTTTTTTATCAAAATTAACGAAAATTTTCTTTTTTTCTCTGTGATTATTTCAAAAACTATTCAGTTTTCGAAAAAATGTCAAAGAATAAAAACTTTTTAAAATAGAGTAATTTATCATAATATAACAAAAAAATTGAAAATTTCAAAATTTTTGAAAAAACTTTTTAAGTAAAGTACTACTTCCAAGTGACGCATTTACTCCAAAAGTTGATAGAAATCTACAATTTTAGTTTAAGGAGCATATACCAAATTTCATAGATCTAGCTGCTTTGGTTTTTAAGCAATCGTGTTTACACACACACACACACACAGACAGACATAATGCCAAAAATGGTTTTTTTGAACTCAGGGAGGTCTAAAACGTGGAGAAACATCAAAATCTCGAAGTCGAATTTTTTTACGATTACAATACTTTCTCTATACGAGAAAGTAAAAAAAATATTTAATATATTATCTGAATGAATTGAAGTAAAAATTCTAATTTTAATTATAAATATTTCAAAAGGAGACGATAAACAAACAAACCCATCCCACGGAAAGTGAATAATCACAAAAAAATAGAAAAAATTCTAACGGTAAGGAATCCTAGTCATTTCGATCGATCATAGCGTAAAAACAATTTTTAAAAAAATCATCCGAATTGATGAAACTTATAATTAAAGGAGGCGAGTGAAGAAACTGTTTAAGAAAAGAATCCATTCACACAGTGAAAAAAAAAGATTCCACCTCTAAAAAAAATCTCACTTATTACTATTCCATTGACGAGATAAAAGTTTAAAATTTCTATTTTCATTTATTTAATAATAATTTCTTATTAAATATTATAGGAGAACTAAAATCTCAGTTAGAAGGGTGGAGGGTGGGTGACAAGGGATAGAAAGTAATACATTTGCTTAAAAGAAAAAAATAAAAAAAAAAATAATAATAATTTCATTAAGCTTCAATCAATAATAATTTTCTATTAAAATTTAGTTTGAAGAAAAATACTGTTTTGTTTATAAGAAGGGGTGATTTACACCCTTTCTCAACCTCCACCTGGGGTACACGACTTCATCATAGCGTTGTATTTAAAAATTGGATAATTTTATAAGTATATTTTAAGAGAGAAAAAAAAAATTGAAAATAGAAATTTAATTGATTATGCAAATGAGATATGAAAAGAATCATTACCGTAATAATAAGATGACCACTCGGGGAATAACGAGTTTGGGGGATGAACGTTTTATTTGCAAACACACAGAACGAGAGAGAGAGAGATTGAGAGGATCCAAAATGACTGAGTCGTGTCTCGTCTCGAATAAACTATTAAAAGACAAAACGCCTGACAGACAGGCAACCAGCAAACAAGCAGACATCGATCGATAGAGAAATAGCATTGCTCAGAGGAGCGCCCAAGAAAAAAATCTCTATTTATAAAAATTCCATTCACTTGCAAACTAACGGGTTTTTATTCTCTTGGGAATTAATTCCAAATTAAATAACTATTAAAAGACTCCCTTTATTTACCCATTCTTTAAACCCACCCCTAATAAAATAAAATACTTTCAAGTGTTATTTATTGTATTTATTTCTTTTTAGGGATAAATTCAAAGTGAAATAATTTTTAAATAACTCTTTATTTTCCTAACCGTAAAACACACCCCCGAATAGAAAGAATTTACTCATTGCCCTACCAAACATTTCTATAGACCTAATATAAAAAGGAGATAATTTTTTTATTATTATTCTAAGTTAGAATATTCTCATAGAGAATTAGAAATTGTAAGAAGAAATTTTTGAAACTTATATTTTTTCATATCAGTTGATTTGTTATTATCAATAAAATAATTTGGTAAAAATAATGAAAAAAATTCAAATTTCTCTCAAAAAGGATTCTGTTAGTAGCGTCATCAAAGAGGGGAGAGAGAGACTTCTATAGAAATGATAACACTGTGCTACAAAATGAAACTTTTTTTCTGGCCCCGGGAAAATTTTTTCAGATTCTTAAGTAAAATGATCTCCTGAATCCAAATATGACCTCCGTTTTCCCCCACCACGTACCGTTTTCGAGGGGGAGCTCCCTACTTATTTCTACCCCTTTTCGTTAATTATAGGGCCACGAAAAAAATTTGGAGGGATGAAAAGGAATATTTTAGCCTTAACATTTCTTCAGAAGGTCTAGAGAAGTGAAAAGTTAAAAAACATTAACATTTGTTCCAAGGGGGGGATGTGGGGGAGGATTTTGTCCCTTAAAATGCAAAAAAATCATTAAAAATGATCAATTTTTTCTGATTTTTTTTTACAATTTTTTCACTGATTTTCTACATATTCCAGCTAACAGACCCACCTCACCCTTCCTTAAACATCCCTCAACTAAAAAAAAATATATAGGACAAAGCGGGTGGGGTGTGGGCGATTCCGAAGCCCTTGCAAGAAGATGGAAGATTCACAGCTCAGTTGGTCAAATTGGCAAATATGCGGCTATAACTTTTTTTTTGGGCTGATCTCCACAAATTTAAAGTTAAATATACGGATTCTTCTATGTCCTTCAATATTTCCATATTTTATCTAAAGGGGCAGAAATTATTTCTTGTCAATAATTGAAAAAAATTCTTCTTGCAAGGGCTTTGGAATCGCTCACACCCCACCCGCTTTAACCTATATATTTTTTTTTTAGTTGAGGGATGTTTAAGGAAGGGTGAGGTGGGTCTGTCAGCTGAAATATGTAGGAAAATCAGTGAAAAAATTGGGAAAAAAGTTGATCATTTTTAATGATTTTTTTACATTTTAAGGGACAAAATCCTCCCCCACATCCCCCCTTGGATCCAAATGTTAATGTTTTTTAACTTTTCACTTTTCTAGACCTTCTGAAGAAATGTTAAGGCTAAAATATTCCTTTTCATCCCTCCAAATTTTTTTCGTGGCCCTATAATTAACGAAAAAGGGTGGATATAAGTAGGGGGCTCCCCCCGAAAACGGTACGTGCTGGGGGAAAACGAAGGTCATATTTGGATTCACGAGGTCATTGTACTTAAGAATCTGAAGGAATTTTCTCGGGGCTTTTTTTCTTGTAGCACAGTGTAATCAACTATCATAAAATGAGGGAGGATTTCTTTTGGCCTATAAGTGATTTTAAAAGAGAGAGAATGACCTTTCCCAGGAAATGATGAGATAAATTGAAAAAATTTGATTGACAAGACTTACCGGTACCTAGTACAGAGAGAGATCCTCGGAGTGCGCTAGGGGATGATCGGGCGACAAGGTCGATGCTTATATGACAAAGATACGTGTTGAGATTTCGCTTCTTTTTGATGCTCCCTCATTTGCATGTTGATTTGTTTTAGCTGGCTTTGACTCGTTGTCCAGTAACACATGAAGAGATGCTGAAACAAAAGAAAATATAATTAATTATTATTAAATATCTTTTTTTTTTTCAATTTTATTATAAGGACTATATCTAATTTTTCTCTTTAATTTAAATATCTTATTCAACGTAATATTTTAAGAACTAGATATGACAATTGAAAATGATATTGAATAAATTTTTTTACTTTCTCTTACCCTATATTTTATTATTGTTTTAATAAACCAAATTTCTTTTCCTAATTACTTGAAGAAATATCTATTTCTCAAATATATTTTCTAGTCAATCGTAAACAGTAAAGCACAATTATTAATGAAATTTTTGCTTTTATTAATTAAATAAATATTATTTTAATCACTTGAAAATCAGGACAATTTTTTACTTTCTCTTACCTCTATATATATGTTAATATATAGAGAGAGAAAGTATTGGATTCATGTCAAAAATTCGATGTCGAGATTTTGATGGATATACACACTAGGGTGTCCCTTATATGGGCAAAAAATTTTTTTTTTTTTAAATACCGGAACGCATGCCCTCTAACTTTTTTTCAAGCTACTAAGCCTTACTTATATATGAAATTTTATTCACCTACGTTGACGTTAACCCGTGCCGACCTGCCCGCAAAGTTTTTGAAAATAGTCGTTTTTGAGTATCTCTTGATATATACCTAGATTATCGCAATTAAGTAAGTATTAGGTAGACAATTAAGTAAAAACAAATATAAAACCTCAAAAAGCCCTTTAGGGGTTTTTTTGAAATTCGGGGCTTAAGTGCTCACCATTTTGGAAAAAAATGCATTTTTTAATTAAATTTTTGACTTTCTTTAATTACGTTTAAACGAGCTGAGATATCAAATTAATTCCTTCGGTACATTCTTCCTTAAAAGAACACCTCAAAAGCCCTTTAGGGGTTTTTTGAAATTCGGACCTTAAGGGCCCAAAATCGCCACTTTGGAAAAATGCATTTTTTAATTAAATTTTTGACTTTCTTTAATTACGTTTAAACGATATGAGATATCAATTAGCTCTCTTCGCTAAAAGTTTCTTTAAATAAATATCTCGAAAAGGTTTTCAGGGTTTTTTGAAATTCGGATCCTAAACCTGTATTTTGGATAATGTTCCTACCGTAGGCTCTAGTTGAAATATTTTGAAAATTAAAATATGAAAATAAAACACTCGGTTATTGGTTCCAAGTTATTTATTAATTATAAATCAACACTAATTGAGTATTTTGGCACTAATATTTATATTTAATAGAGGAAGATCATAATTATTTTTTTTTTAAACTTTGAGCCTCTTGGGGCACCTCAAGATATGCTCGTATTAAGAAATAAAAATAGGGGGTAAATAGTCACATTATGGAACAACTTTTCCAGCGTAGCCCGTTTTGAAATTCGAAAAAAAAATTTCGCTCCACCCTATTAGTCATATCCCGAGACGCCGCCGGTCAGGGCCTAGCGGAGGTTGGTTTGCCGAAGGGAACCCTACCGTCGCTAGTTCTTTCTATATTTCATTAAAAGCGATATTTCGGCGACGACAGCAAGACATCATGAGGCATATAAAAAATTATTTTTGAAACATTCTTTTTAACTCACCACTCTCTTCTCACGAATGTCCCTCTTTTTCTTTATATTATAAATCCACTGAAGATGGAGTGCCAATAAGCCTCCGAAACATTTGGAAATATTACCTTATGTTTAATAAAAAATTGCTGAATTACCAAACAAACAGAGTACAACTGACAAATAGAGCGAGGGCGCGCAACTCTATCCGCACAGCTTGTATGGCCATGTTTCGGAGCTAGTCGGCACGGGTTGCAGTGCCCCAAATATGCTAAAATTTTATTTGTGAGTATTTTAGGGGCAAATGAAAAAAACTAGGTCCTATGCGCAGTGGCGTAGCGAGGGGTGGGCAAGGGGGGTCATCGTGCCCCGGGCGCTACTGACAAAGGGGCGCCAAATGGTCCGCAAAACAAAAAATTGCTGGACAATTTTTATTATAATTAATTTCTGGAAAATATATTTTAAATTTGGTACCAATGTAATATAATAATTTTGTATATTTACATATAAAATATGGTTTTCGAATGGGGGGGGGGCGCTAAAAGATATTGTGCCCCGGGCGCGAGTTAGCTCGCTACGCCACTGCCTATGCGTTACAAAATAATTACTTTGAAAAATAAGGGACACCCTAATGTACACCCTATTACACCCTCTGGTTTCTAGTTTTTAGACAAAGGATAATTTTATAAATATGTTTTAAGAAAGAAAATATAAAAATAAAATGTTAACCCTTTCTTCAAGAGAAATATGCAAATTATAAATACCTTTTAATTGTGGAGAGAGGGTGCGTGTGACGTTTTATTCTCACAAACAGAATCGCACTGAAGAAGAGGCACTATGCTGAGAGATGAGTTCAATCGACTGGCGTCTTCTCCCCCTTGACGCAGATGGATTTGCTTTTTTAAGCCCTCTCTTCTGAAACAAAGAAATATATTTATTTTTTTTAATCGTCTTCTATCATCATATTTTAAATATTAAATAAAGATTATTTTATTAAATAATTGTTTTATTTTCCCGTAATCCTTTCTTTCCCATGTTTAAATATATAAGTATATTAGGATGTTTATCGAGTATTTAGCTTAGCTTCAAATGGGAAATTAATACAATTTTAATTAGAATTTTCACCTCAATTAATTCAGATAATGGAATATTAAAAAATAATTTTTTTTAAATTAAGTTCTTGATTTCTTTCTAATTTGAAAGGGATAATAATTCTTTTTTGTCCGATTTTCTTAAGGGTTTGATAAATTTTTACTTTCTCTTAACTTATATTTTTAACAAATCTTTCTATTTAAAAAGAAAATTGAGTGACTTTATGGAAAATTTTATAGAAAAGAATAGAATATATTCAAGTCCCTTCTAAATTTAATTTATTAATTGATAAGGGATGAAGAATGGAGAAGTTTATTAGAAAAATCAAGACATTTTGAAATTGTCTGTTCTTTAAATTAAATGATAAAGTGAAATTCTCCATTTTTTTCGTTATTTTGTTTGAAGTTATGGGAATAATTAAAAATTCGTTATTTTTTAATTATTCCCATAACTTTAAAGATAAAGAATTTTATATAATTTATTAGATTCAATGGCTATTTTAACCCATCAACTCCAGAAAAAACCATCCCTATTACTACATTACATTACCGATTGAAGAGAAAACATCTTTTTTGTTAGATTAGACAAAAAGTAATTATTATATCTTTCACATTACAAACAAATCAAATGCGTTAGTTAATTAAAAATATTTATTTTTTATATACTCTAAATAAAAAGATATATTTAATATATTATCTGAATGAATTGAAGTAAAAATTCTAATAAAAAATTGCCATCTGGAGACAAGAGCACTGGATGAATAAAATAAAAAACCTAAACCCCGGATCTGGAACGCTGTGGAGTATGGCTAGGAGACTACGTGGACAACGCGCTGAAATAGGACCCTTAGACGGACCAGACGGACGTACATACGATAGACAAGACCAAGCAAATATCCTAGCATCCTCCTATGAAAACCAATTCATTAACAGAAGGTCAATCAAAATTAACCTCAAACAAAATCCTTAAAGAAAGCAAGAAACTCTTGGAACAAAGAGCTGAAGAACCCAAACCCGAACAAATAAAACCGAAACACATCAGAGAAGCAAGTTAAAACCCCGCAAAGCGCCAGGGCCAGACGGAATATTGCCAATAATGATCAAAGCTCTACCCGGAAAAGCCATACTATTCCTTGCCCACATAATACAAGCCATCATAGACTTAAGTTATTTCCCAAAACAGTGGAAATTAGGTGAAATTATCCCTGTTGCCAAACCAGGAAAAAACCATCAAGACCCGAAAAGCTACCGACCCATCTGCTTACTGAACATACTCTGTAAGATTGCAGAGTCCTTTTTATTGAAATGGCTACATAACGAAATTGATCGCTTAAAGCTGATTCCACACTTCCAGTTCGGCTTCAGAAAATTCCATTCCACTACTGATCAACTAACCCGAGTCACTAAATACATAGAGAAGAACCTTAAATACAAAAAAGCCACGGGAATGATCTTATTGGACGTAAAACAAGCTTTCGACCAAGTCTGGCACCAGGGACTGGCCTTCAAAATTCTAAAATTCGGCATATCCAAATCCCTAATTGAGACCATTATGAACTGGCTGATTGACAGAAAGTTTTACGTTAAAATTGAAAATAACAAATCAGTAATAAAATCCATAAACTCCGGGGTTCCTCAAGGATCACTTCTGTCCCCATCCCTCTACATCCTCTACACAGCCGACATCCCAACAGACCCACACGTACAAATAGCCACCTATGCAGACGACATTGCAGTCTACTATAGCAACAAGAACTTCAAGTGCCTTATATCCAGGATTCAAAATTATACCAAGAAAATAATAGCAAGTCTAGCATACTGGAAACAATCAATCAACCCCACAAAGTCCGAGGCCATTCTTTTCACAAAGAAAAGAAAATATCTCCACACCACAATAAACGTCGGAGGCGCCACTCTCAAATGGTCCCCGGCAACCAAATATTTAGGTCTAAAATTTGACAGAAGGCTAAATTGGAACGCCCACTGCAAAGCGGCTTATATAAACGGAAAAACAGCCAAAAAACTCCTCTGGCCACTCCTAAATAGAAATAGTCCACTACCCATCGATCACAAAATTCTCCTTTACAAAGTAATAGTCCGACCAAGAATCACTTATGGCGCACCAATCTGGATAAATAGGGCAGCACCTTCCAGCATTAAACTACTCAAACGAATACAAAGCACGACACTTCGAACCATAGCAGTTCCACCACCAGGTATCTCAAACATCGAAATAGCCACAGCACTGGAAATAGAAGAACTGGACGCCTTCGCAAAGAAGCTTAAAGAAAGACACGAAGAGAAAATGAAAATTCACCCAAATCCATTAATAACAAACCTAACATAAATTCGCTTGTAAACAAAGTAAAACTGTTCTTTTATTTTCTTTTTATAAAAAAATGTTTTAGGTTTTTTTAAAAAATTTTTTCCTAAAAATGTAAACTGTAACCCAGCAAACTCGCCCAAATTACACTAAAAAGACTAAGGAAAAGAGGAAATAAAATACTCTCGAAGCCTTTATTTCAAAAATTGTAAAGTACATTCGCCTAGTGCGAGTCATTGTATGAAAAGAAACATGAAATAAAAACTTGTTTATTATTAAAAATTCTAATTTTAATTTTAATATTTGAAAGGAGACGATAAACAAACAAACCTACACCACAAAAATGAATAATCACAAAAAATAGAAAAAATTCGAACAGGAACGAATCCTCGTCATTTCGATCGATCATAGCCCAAAAACAAATTAAAAAAAAAAAAAAAAATTTGGTGTACTGGTCGTATAGCACACAACTTTCTCTTATCTTCGATAATCGAATTTGAAATATTTATATTTTGTTATCATGGCAACCATTTCTCCTACCTTTCCTAAGAGTAAAGTGGTCTTCAGAAGATTTCAATGACAAAATACATTTTAAAGAGCATCTAAAAAATAATTGATTTTTGAATTTTAATCAAAAGCGAATTTTGAGAAAATCGAAAATATATGCGTAAAGTACTAGTACTATTAGGTCAATTTTGATTAAAAGCTTATTTTCACGCTTTAGGGAGGTGCCTAATTTAAATATAAAATTTCAACGTCCTAGTTCAATTCTGTCATGCTTTAAATTGAACACAGACAGACCACTTTTTTGGATTCAGGGGATCTCAAAACATGTATATCCATCAAAATCACAACATCGAATTTTTGACATGAATCCAATACTTTCTCTCTTTATATATTAACATTTATATAGAGGTAAGAGAAAGTAAAAATATATTTTATAATTTTTTACTTTCTCTTAGCTATATATGTATATATAGAGAGCAAGTATTGGATTCATGTCAAAAATTCAATGTCGAGATTTTGATGGATATACACGTTTTCGTCTCCTGAATCCAAAAAAGTGGCTTTCGCAACATGGTCTGTCTATGTACAGGTATGTGTGTGTGTGTGTCTATGAACAAAATATCTCAGGAACACTAGAAGAGCTACGAGGTATGTCAACACAAAAAATCTGATGTGACAAGCACAGAACACAACTTTCGATTACCGAAGGCAATTCGCGACCAGTACACCAAACAATGTTTTTCTAAATAAATTTTTCAGAAATCCCAAATCATAAACTTTCCACTAATTACTAAATACAATTAAAAGAAAGAATGAACTGAGAGAAGAAATTTAAATTACTCATCATTAGCTCAACTTGTAATTTTCTCTTCTCAAGAAAAATTATTTTAAAATATATAAAAAAATTAAAGTATTTATGCATATATTATACTCACAAAAATTTGTCAACATACGCGAAGGCCAGGCCACCAGTGCATTTTTACGACTTGTTGATCCATCCAAGATACAAATATCTGTAAACAAAAAATGCATTATTATAATTATAGTTAATTAAAGCTCTGAAATGATATTATGTAACCTAATTAAATTAATAAAAGTGATTTTAATTTTTAAATAGCTAAAGTCATTTATAATAAAAAAATAAATTCCTGATTCCCAAATCATAAACTCTCCACTAATTAATAAATTGTCGACGTTTCGATTGCCGATCGCACTCTTCATCATGAATTCATTCGTCCTCGGAAGAGTAGAGTTTTCAAGTAAATATAAATTGGTTAAAAACGTTGCTACATCGCCAGCCATGTCAACAAACCTGACAATTTGACATCATTTTTGTCCTGATGAAGAGTGCGATCGGCACTCGAAACGTCGACAAAAAATTAAAAAAAAATTTATTTTATTTTTAACCTTGACTGCCCTTCTGCCACATCCTCATATAATAATAGCCATCAAGAAACAACTAGTAAATATTATATATTTTTACTTTCTCTTACCCTATATATGAAATATATATAGAGAGAAAGTATTGCGATCATGTCATTTTAAATTTAATATAATGGTACCTTCTTAAGAAAGTGAATTATTTTTTATCTAAAAAAAATTTTCAAAAATTGCTCCAAATATAATTTTTAAATTGCGAGTCAATGATTTAATTTAACATTAACAAATGATTTATTTATAAATAATTTTCTTGAAAAAGCCCCAGGTTCAAAGAAAGAAAAAAATAAGTGACTTAAGGGTGTACAAGGGAAAGGTGAATAAGTTCCAAAAAAATCTAAGAAAATGTCCACTCTTAAAATAAGAAATATAAATTCCTGAGTTCATAGAGCCACCCTGAATTAAATGAACATTTCTTATTATTATTAGAGATTGCAGTGGAGAGTTTTTAGATTAAAAATTAAACACTTACAAAGTCGAACATTTTCAGAAAAAGACGATGTTTAGGTTGAGATATCCTTGTTTTATCGGCCTGTTTCTTTTGATAATGCACTCCATATGATTCTTCCAGCAAATAATCTCTTAATTATCAGATTTTCACTCTTCGTCCTCATTTCCAACCGCTGAGTTGTCCCTTTTGAGTCTGAAAAAATATTAAAAAAGGAATATGCAGTTTTTTAGAATAAATTATTAGTGTTGATTAAATTAATGAATCAGCTATCCCATTGTGTACTATATTTTAATGTTAAATTATATGCTGTAATTATATTTTCCTGTCAACGAACGAAATAATTAAAAGCCATTCTAACATAAGAATTCGCAACTAAATAAGTTATTTTCCGAGTTTTTTCCTTAAAAAAAATTATTATTTGCAAACTCTAATGATAGTACTTCAATTATAATTTGAAAAAATATCAAAAATTCTGTGCTTTTCACACCAGATTTTTTGTGTAGACTTATATTTAGATTTTTCGACATGATCGCAACACTTTCTCTCTATATACCTATCTATGTAAGAGAAAGTAAAAAAATAAATGATTTTTTAGAAATGTCTGTAAAATGATGAAGTCTAGAAATGTCTAATTCTACTAGTCATAGGATATTTTCCATGATACTGTCCCAATTATGGTGTGAGTGTATATATATTTTACTTACATACTAGTTGAAAATTAGTTTTTGATGTTGTTTTTATCACAGTTATCTTGTCTTATTGACTGCTTCCATTTGTAGAATCTGAAACAATAAATAATACTTTTTAATTTTATATGAATGTCGAAAAATATATTCTGAAAAAAATTCTGACAAAAAATAAATACAAAAAGATAAATTATATCAAGAGAAGTTTTTTTTTTTTAACAAATTACAATATTAAGATTCCATTACTTGCTTGACATTTATTTAAAATAAATCAATCAATCATTTTCATCTCAAATTAAACGAGCAATGTATGTTTGTTTATTTGTTTGTAAGCACATCAGTTCTCGAAAATTTTTCAAATTTTAAATATATACTATTTCCGATAAGAAAATGAAATTGCGCTGTCTTGACTTTGGGAAAATTCGAGTACTAGTACTTTACTGATGTACTTTTTTAGTTTTTTCCAATTTTGTCGAAATTCCCTTTGAAGGTTTCTTTAAAGTTTTTAAATATTTACTATTTGCGGTGTACAAAATAAACTACGATTGATCTCGTCTTTGGGAAACCTTGAGTACTAGTAATTTACTGGTATACTTATTTAGTTTTTTAAAATTTTCTCAAAAATTTACTCGGATTTATTTCAAAATTTAAGTATGGAAATTAAGCTATGATTTGTCTTTGGGAGACTTCAGATGGTAGTGGAAGGAAAGATGAAAATAGGCCACTGCATTCCAATAGAAAAACAAAATATATAAAAATATATAATTTATTTAAAATTCAACTATATATTTTTATATATTTTGTTTTTCTATTGGAATACAGTGGCCTATTTTCATCTTTCCTGAATACATTCAGTCCTGGGTGAGTGCTATCATCTTCAGATAGTAGTAGCTACTTTATTGATGGGCCTTTTTAGAGTTTTTCAATTTTATCAAAAGAAAAAACCACTAAGCCACAGCTCTGTCATCCTAACTAATAAAAATACAGCATACATTTGGAAAGGTGAATGCTTGTTTCTTGGCAATGAGAAAAATAACTTTTAGAGTGTTTTCTCCGAATTTTGACGGCTTATTGCTTGAGACGACTGGTTGTAACCTGCTAATCTAACGTTTCGCTCCGAAATTATAACTTGTATGTGGCATTAGAGTGAGCCGCTGATGAAGGAAGTACTATTAAATGCCTTCGAAGTATTAGAACTCTAAAAGTTATTTTTCTCATTGCCAAGAAACAAGCATACACCACTATACAACTTGGCACGCCACATCCTTTCGCAAATATAGCAGCAGGTCGCAGCGGGATGCTAAAGATTCATTTAAAGTTCAAGAGTGCATCTCTAGGCTGAATATTTAGAAATGGTTCATGAGAGTGATTAATTAGTCATAATTAATAATGTTATAAATATGAAAAATAAAAGTTGTCAATTAATACATATCATTTTTCGAAAATAATCTTCGAGGATTTATTTTTTGTCCAGTTATTACTTTTTTTTGAATCCTGTATAAAGAAATATATATATATATATATATATATATACTTTATATGTTCTGGAAGGTTTCCGCGACCGGATGTAACACTAACCAAACCAATAACACCTCGACTTGGGGAGTAGGCAGATTAAGCCCCCGAAGTCAACCTAAACCGAACACAAACACCCCCAACCTTGCTCCAGCTCTCAGAGACCAATCCACGCCTCTGAGGCATCCACCAAATTGACCTGGGGACCAACAAGACTGCGACCCCGTAAACAAACTACCTCAATAATTCCCCCCTAATCCCATACTCTTGAAAATGGCTCCAAAAGGAGAGCCAAACATCGAGTAAATCTCAACATCCCACGCGACTTAACCCGAGAAAACTTATCTTCGCATATATATATATATATTAATTAGACCATTTTCCAAAGTTAATCCGAAAATTTGTTAGGTTTAATCACAAGAAAAAAAAAAAAATCTTTACCTGCAGTCAAACAAATAAAATAAATAAAAATAATCATTTCATTATGTAAATGTGTTCATTTATCAGGGGAGGGAGAGAATTTGGTTTTCAGAAATGTCCAAAATCATATCATAATCAGGATAACTTAAATGTTTTAATTTATTACAAATTTTCAAAATAAGATATGATTTTGGAGTATTTCTGGAACCTTTTTAACAGCTTTTCTCACCACCTTCAATTAAATATAAAATTTAAATAAACTCACCAGTTGACTGCAATTTAACTAACGTTGGATGCTGCCAGCTACTAGAGCATAGTTCAATTAGAGTTGAAAACATTCAGAGAGAGAAGACTTCAATCTTTTTTTTTTCAATGATATATGACAGTAGTTCTGCCTGAAACAAAATAAAAGTATTCTATTAATTACTATAGTATTAATAATCTAAATATATTAGTCAAATATTAAGTAACATAGGAAAGCAGGGACAATGTAATGTCTCTTGTATTTGGTTAATCCTAACCAAGTCGAATAATTTTAAGAATATATATATATATTTTATGCTTACCCGTTATTTTACGTGAGGAAAAGATCTTGAATGAATTGAAATTTAAAATTGCTAAAAATCAAGGTGAATAGTCAATTTATGTGTGACTAATATTTAAAATAACTCAATAATATATTTATCTCCATTTTAAAATAGCTATTTGATTTATCAAATATTATAAAAATGATATTAAATCTATAGAAACTCAATTATACGAATGTAAGAGCTCATTGTATGTTTAATATTTTAAAAACAATGAAATAATCACAAGTAGAAAACGCATGGGTGAGACTTAATAATGTCCCTCATTGTACTGTATACTTACCTATTTTAATATATTGAAGATGAAATGAAAATGAATCGTTTGAGAATTGATAATACAGACCTTGATTTTAATTTCTCCAAAGCCTTCAAAGATTTCTATTTGCAGTTACAGTATGAGGAATGCCAAGTTCTCTCAGTATTCCATTCAGGATCAGATGAGAAATCCTTTAGTACAGATGAGAAGTCGTTGGTTCATATCTATAAATAAAAACAAATAATTTAATAGTGATTATAAAAGCTTATATGTATATATTGAAAGTTTGGAGGAAGTAGACTAGAAGTTTATTCTAAATTTATTAATTAGCTAAAAAAGTGATATTATTTTTAGAAAATGAACTTTAATTTAATATTTTTTAAAAATGTCTGGGAAATAATAAAACTAGAAAAATATCTAATTCTACTAGTCACATGTTTAGGAACATAGGAATCGAAAAAAGTTTAAAAAGTAGAGAGAAAATATTTTTCGCAAAAATAATTTATATATATATAAATATTTGAACTTACTACTTACTTACTTATTTGAAATGAGCTGCAGAAGATGTTAGGTAGCTCGTAGTCCAATAAGAGTTGAAAACATTATTAAGAGGATTGTTTAATTTCCTTCTTTGCTGATTTCCATGGAGAAAGAATGCAATTTATCCAGAGAAAAAGTTGACTTCATTGAACTTATCACTGGTCCTTCAAAGATCGAAGACAAATGACGATCTTGAAACAAAATAAAGGTATTCTATTAATTATTATTGTCTAAATATATTAGTCAAGAGTTGAGTAACATAAGAAAGCAGAGACTAGGTCTCTTGTATAAATTATATTTGGTTAATCGTAACCAAGCCTAAATAAATTTAAGAATATATATAGGGGAGAGGGCGGGACATTGGGACAGTACAAATAAAATTAGCTGTGTATAGTTTGTCTTTCAATATTATTGATCATATGATGTTATGTTGTTGACACTGATAAATGCACTATCTATTGCCATAGGCTTAGCGCTTATTCACCGATAGATGAATTAGATTTTTGCAATTTTCCAAAAAATCCAAATTGTCCCAATGTGCCTCTTGGGTGAGGTAGATTTGGACAGTGAAGAGGCAGATGTGGACAAAAACAATTTGTTTTGTTCTAAAAAAATAATTTGGTGAATAAAGGTGGCACAATCTAACACAGTGGTTCCCAACCTTTTTTGGCCCATCGCCCCTTTCTGGAGGCTGACTAACACCTATCGCCCCCCTTTTCATTTTCATTGTATGTCTAATTTTAATCTAAAGTGTAAATAATAATGCAGTTTTATTATTTTAAACAATTTTGTTACCGTAGATATCAGTAGCGTAGCCAGGATTTCTGCTTGGGGGGGGGGGGCAAAAGTTTTATGAACCCCCCCCCCCCCCCCTTCTCCAATAAACTTAAAGTGGAGAAATTTTCTTTTAGATAATATAATAATTATAAATAAAAAAAATAAAAAAATTTTTTTCTTGAAATAAAAAATAATTTTAATACAAAATTCGTAAATATTAGAGATTTTTTCAATTATTTATAAGTTTTTTTTGTTAGATTTTAGAATTTATGAGTTAATAAAATAATTATTTAAAAAAAAAATCATTAGGGAAAACAATAGGTATTTTTTTGTTTTGGAGAAGGCTTTGGGGGGGGGGGGAGGGGGCCCCCTGCCCCCATGAATACGCCACTGTTAGATATATAAAAACAGCCAACGCAGTTATATCTGTTCACTCTTAGCTGTTGTAGTAATTGTAGAATAGCACCAAAAACACATGATTTGAAATTTTGTCGCTTAGGTGGTTTCTGAAATAAACGATTCACTTAAAAAAAGAGAAAAAAAAAATACATAAATACAAAAAATATTTTTTTTTTTTTTTTTTGGGGGGGGTATTAGTAAGTAGCCCCGGGGCTCGTCAAGTCTGTCTGGAGCCCTGTCCACAATATAATATCTTAAATATTATATATAATTTCTTATTTATTAGTGTCCACATGTGCCTCTCGCTAGCTGTCCCAATCTACCTCAATCATGTTTATAAACAAAATGAGGCTATACAAATAGCTAAAATAAACAATTACATCTGCATGTACCGACATAGTAAGAATAAACAAGTACACTTATCTCTAATATTTCAACTGTCTTAATTGAAACGTTCATATGGAAAATAATCGACCTCAAACGATTTCCGATTTTTTTACAACGCAGGACAAATATGATGTAGCAACGTGTAACTAGCTATGGCGTAGCTTGACGCTGTTAAAATTTTTCTATAAAAAAATGGGTACTTAATGGACCCTAATGGTCAAAGAGTACAATCTAACTTTACATTTAGTAGCGCTAAAATTCGAATGTCCCAATGTGCCTCGTGTCCCAATGTCCCGCCCTCTCCCCTATATATATATATATATTTATGCCTACCTTTTATTTTGTGTGAGGAAAAAGAGTTGATGTTCACAGCCTGGGACATTCCTGGAACAAAAATTTCAAATTATTTAATAATAAAGAGGAATAATAATTATTTAATAAAGGATGATGAATGCCTTGAAAATCTTAATGAACTGAATAAAATTTAAAATTGCTAAAAGTCAAAGCGTATAGACAGTTTGTCTGCTCATTTTTAACTCGGTCTATGATTTAAATTATTTTAGTAATGCATTAATATAATATATATATATATAGTAATTTGAATTAGAATAGATTATTAAAATCATGTCAGATGAATGAAAGAGAATAATGAGCACACATAATCTGATCCATCATTAAAAATTTATCAAAAAATACCTGTGATTCAGGAAATGAATCTTGTGATTGATTGATCCAAAGCTCCTTCTGCTCGAATAGATATATTTCTGATATATTTAATTGATCCAGAAAATAATTAAAAGTATGCAAAACATAATTCATTCATATTTTTAAAGGGAAAATAAATTTAGCCTGAAATGTCATCTTGTCAAGATTTCATCGAGATCAAACTTAACTATTTTAATGAAGTTTTTTTATTTAATTATTCTTTTAATATTTTGTAATGATTTTCAATAATCTTTCAATGAATTTAATAAGAAATTAACACTAAAACGAATATTGTGAAAATAAATGAAAGGTTAGATTTGCTATTACTCACCAATGCAGATGAATTTGTTTGCTTGCAATGTCAATTTTATATTCACTATTTAAAAAATATAATTTTTAAATTGAATAACTTTATTTAAAACGAACATTTGATGCATTATAGATAATATAATAATAAATTGAAAATTTATTCAAGCAGATGTTATGTCAATTAAAAAAATAATACCAGAGGTGAAAAAGAGAGATGAAAGATTTGAAGCTCTCTTCTGATATACTAATTATCAGCTAAAGAGTAACGAAGATTATTAATAAATTTCTTTTTAAATATTAAGAAAATTAATATTTAAATATTTTATCTTATTTAAAAAAATTATTAAATTTATTTTTTAATTACATTTAAACATCCGACCCACCATCTTGCGGATATTTTATGAATTATATCAAAATGATTTACTTTTCAAATGTATATTGAATACTGTAAGTAAATTATTTTAAAATAAAAAATAAATAAATCTTTTTTAAACAATCTTTAATTATTTATAGTAAAAATAAAAGGAAATTTTAAATCCCTGATGAGGAAATATGCCCTCTTTCCTTTCTGTCTCTTATAAGTTTTTATATATTGAATATAAAACATCTAAACTACGAAATATGAGGCCGAGTATCAAATTGAAGCTTAATATTATTTAAGATAAATGAATGCGGGGCGGGGTGATTGTTTCCTTTGGGCATGTTCAGTATTCTCGAACTCGAATTTTTTTTTATATTAGTGTCTAACACGAGGAATAGTGGCAAAGTGTGTAGGCCTATATGTACTCTTTCATAGACATGGGCGTAACTAGAGAATTTGGCTGGGGGGGGGCCTGGAAAGCCCTATATTTTCTTGGGGCAGAGAGCTTACTGGGGGAAAGAGGGCCCCCCGGCACCCGCCCATGTTCATAGAGCTTAAAAATAAATTTTTTTTTTTTTTTCTTAAGGGGGAAATTTTAAAAGCTCGTACCGGGCCTCGTCAAAAAAGTTTGGGAAACGCTGAGTTAGTTATATAGATAATAAGGGGAAAAAAAATTATAAAATTAGAGAAGTATCTTACCTGTTTTTAAGCAATTTTGCTGATTTCGTCTCTCGCGTCTACCGATTAAGAAGAGATTCGCATGTGTCACTTTTGATGGCTGAGAGTTTGTAAGATGAGGGAGTTTGCTTGTCTGAGGTTAACCTGGGGCTAGGCGTTCCACATCACTTTCGGGGTTCTCTGGGATGGTCAGCTCTGACCTCATTGGCCGGTCACTTCGCGGCTAACCAGCTCAGAACAGAATTGCGCAGTTCCTTTCTATTAAGAGAGAAATATAAAAACAATATATAAAAAATATAAAACAAAATATAAAAAAAATGTAAAAAATTTAGAAGTCTATGGATCAATTGTTATATTTTTTCTTAACTACAGTATTTTTATGTAGTTGTCTATCACTTCAGTCATTAGTGTCAGACCTGACACATTGTGGTTACTCTGAGAGGTAACTTTCATGGGAATGATACCGATACTGGATTCCCGTTTCCTTCCTCAGGAGGAGGCATCTCACAAAGAGTGAAATAATTTGTTAATTTTGCCATGAGGGAATTTGAACTCGAGCTTTTTTCAACTCAGGATTATAAGCTTAACTGCTTTATCTCCTCGGCTAATCGCCTCCTCATTGTTGTCTATAATTATGGATATATATATATATATATATATATATATTAACAAAGAATTATATATATATATATCACGAGATGGTCCAGGAAGTAATAATGAAACATGGATAACCGAATATTTTTTCGATTATGCTTTATATATATTAATAAAATTTTTCCCATTTTTTTTCAAATCTCTTGAATTTTCACTTTTTTCACTCGCTTTTTTTAATTATATTTTTTGAGATGAGATTCTTGTAGGTTCAATATGAAATTCAGACCTTGTTTTCGCATTACTTAAAGACTTAAGCACTTTTATCTTGAATTTAAATATGAACTCAAGCTGAGCCAATATATTTTTTTAGGATGAACCATTTTTGAAAAAAAATGTCTTTTATTTATTGAAAATTTCACTTAGAAGTAGTAATAAACTATAGATTTCAAAAATAATATTTTGTACAAATAATTACAATTTTTCTGAAATATTCACTCATTAAATTGAAATTGAAAAAAAAAACTGGAGAACTTCTTAACAACAAAAACAATTTTTAGAATTATCATTTATAAAGATTTGCGGCTGTTGAGCGAACGATAAGAAAACTTGCTCAAGAGTCGTTTGTGAAACGTTGTAATCTTCCACTTGGTAGAATTGACTTTTGAGATTTTCCATGATATGGAAAAGAAATCCCAATGGAGTTTCAGAGTCTGTTAGCTCGTATTGAAGAAGAGTCTAAAATAAATTAAAATTCAAAGTTATAAATAAGTAGACAAAAAACTTTTCATCACTTTTTACCTTGTGTTCGTCTTTGAGGGTACATTTTCCTTCGAAAATTAACTCAAAGTGTTTTTTAACATCTTCAATAGCTATTTCACTCGAGCCAGGAGCCATTTTCAGTTGAATATTATAGCCCTTTCCATATTTTTCTTTCAGGTATTGATTCGGTCCTAAACATTTCATTTGTCCAGAAACCATAATGCCTAAACGATCACAAAGAGCTTCACATTCTTCCATGCTGTAAAAAAATTTAAAAATTGAATAAATATGAATTATAAAAAATTAAAATAAATTAAAAAAAAAGAAATATCACCTATGACTTGTAAGAACCAATGATTTGCCTGCTCTTTTTGTTGACTCAACAACATTCCAAAGATTCCTTCTGGAAACAGGATCAACTCCTGAAGTCGGCTCGTCTAAAAATATTATCTCAGGTTGAGCAATGAGTGCTATGGCAGTTGATAATTTACGTTTGTTTCCTCCACTATACGTGCCGCAGAGTGCGTTTTGGAAAGGTACAAGACCTAATAATAAAGAAAAATTAGTTAAAATATTATTAATGAAAATTAATTAAAATTTATGTAACTTACCTAGTCTTTCAATCCATTCATCTACTTCAATTTTAATTTGCTTTGGAGTTTTACCTCGAATTTCAGCAAAAAATGTTAATATTTCCCGTCCAGTTAAGACTTCATTAATCGGATCAAATTGAGGACAATAACCAATGCGTCGCATATACTAAAAAAAAATATATTTTTGTGATTGGAACAAATTAAAAATTAATTATTTTAAAATCTATATATAATCATTGATTACACCCAAAAATGAACTTAAATTGTCTTGAGGCACGTGTTGTCTTGACATAAAAAAATTATAAAAAATTTTCCTAGTGTTTTTTCATCAAAAGAAAGCTTTTTAGGGGGCGCCGCAAGAAATTTAATTTTTAACGACCACTCTAATATATATATATTAGCGGAGTGGAAATTTTGCAATCTTATAGAGAAAGTTATGGTGAGTCTAGGAAAAATACTCGGGTACTCAAATTCTCAAAAGGGGAAGCACAGAAAATCCAGAATTTGGCCATTGGAAAGCATTGAGTTTTGTCTTGCTCAAGGAAAAATTAAAGCCAATTAAAATTAATTAAAATAATAAAATAATTAAATCTCTCAAATAATGTTATATATGCCATTTTTTTTTTTTTTTTTTTTAATAAAAAGTAATTTCGGCTGCTGAGGCAATTTGACTTTATACATTTATTATGTAATTTGGGTTGGGTTTGAGGTGTGTGTCTCCGTGCACGAAAGCACCTCGGGTAAATAAACGGGGATCCCGATAGGAATTTCAAATAAAAATAATAAAAGATATGAGTAGGATGGCAGCCAGGAAAGAAATCAGACAAAAAATTCAATCAATTTTTCTAATTTTATTACTCGCCGACGTCGACGCAAATCGCGCCCTTCCTCATCGTAAAAATAAAAAGATTTTTGCGATTTCTTTCCTAGTTCAGCCATCATCTCAATATTATTAAAAATAATAAATTTTACAATATTTTCTTAGATAAATCGGGGATGGAGCTCGGATTGGATCAAAACAGACAGAAAGATGGACACTCCGCCATTATATATATATATACATAATGTATATTTAAGGGATAAGGGAGAAATATTTTTCAATAAGTCAGATATATATACTTATTGACTGAGAAATTGAGGAACTTGATTAAGAAAAGGCAAGGGTCCGCCTCAGGCGGGTGAAGCTCCCGTCCTCCCATGGACAGACGCGAAGGCGGGCGGAGCGGTTAGTGATTATATGATTACGTATATTTATTTCATTTATAATAAATTTAGGTGGTCTATCTTGCAGCTATTTACCAACCTGAATCCAATGACGACTCAAGAGATAATTCATTAATTTCGCCTCCCCGTCCGTTGGAGCTTCCTCTGCAGTCAACATTTTAAAAACACTTGTCTTTCCTGCTCCATTCACTCCCAATAATCCAAAACATTCTCCTTTTCCAACTCGAAAACTGACTCCTTTAACAGCCAACATTTTTCTTCCATATTGTTTGACAAGTTTATAAGCAAGAAGCATTGAAGTAGATCTTGGCACAATTACAGAAATTTTAGGTGAATTTTCGGGTGAATTTGTGAATTCATTATTACTATAAAACAAAGAGGTGGGAGAATCTCCGCCGTAAAGTTCTCTCTCTGTAAGTTTTCGTTCATTTAAGACATCTTCGTCAAGTGAGGCGTCACTTGGCAATGCGAGTCCCCACAATTTATACATTAGTTTGGCGTGAATTCGTTTCAATACTCCAGATTCAATTAGAGCAACGAGAAGTAAGAAAATAAAAAAATCCGCTATCAGATACCAAATTTCATCGTTGATAAAATATCTATTATCTTCAAATTTTCCAAAATATGGATATAATTGTTGGCAGTTAGAGAGGCAACCTAAAAATGATTAAATATTTGGTAAAATAAAAACGACTGCAAAAATAAAATAAAGTTTACTCACCACAACATTTCCAATTCATATTTTGGCTACAGATCCTTATTCTCGTTGCCAGATCAAATGATCGACATAAACTATTATCTGCACTAAGCAAAAAGAACTTAAAAAGAGAAAATGCAAATGCAAATTGAGGAGAAAATAGAAAAAAATAATAAAAAAAATTTGAAAACGAATATGCCCACGACATTAAATAAATTAAGGGACAAAGAAGACCTAAAAATAAACAATATTATTAGATAAAAATAAAAATTCAAATATAAATTAAATCATTACCTGTAAAAATATTAAATACAAATAGGAAATTTAAAGAACCGGAAGGTGAATTAATGAAGAAACTGATTAAATATGAAAACCAGTAGCCAGCAAGCCCATAGAGGATAAAAAGAAGGACAAAAACACCTTAAAAAATTAAAAATTACATAATTATTCATTTAAAAATGAAATCTAAGAATATATGATAGGAGTTATTTAAAAAAAAAAATGCTTACCATATTCAGTTGATTGGAATGTAGTACCATGATCATAAATGCTGATTGTTAAGACAATAAACCCAATAATAATTAAATAGAGTGTGAAGTCAATTAGAAAGTTGACGAACCAATACATTGTAGGCGAAACTCCAGCCATATATTGTATCTGTTTACTGCTCGTAATTCTCTCAACGAGAGGAAATTGAGTAATGATAGCCAAGACGACAGTCATCCCCAAGGGAATGAGGACCATCCAAATAAATGCTGAGCCATAATCGGCAAACTAAAAAAAAAAAAAATCAAAGTGAATTATTAATAGATATTATTTAGTGGAGCTTTGTTTGAAAAGAGATGGAATTTTTTTCAAACAACGCTCAAATAGACTGTAAACAAGTCAGTCAATATATCGTTTAAGATAATAAATTTGCGAGATGAGTTTGTGTATGATTGGGCAAAAATTGGGCCCCCTGGAGTCGAAACAGGACTTCTACGCTTTCGCGGCGGGTGGACTACCTTTATCCTAGGTCGCCGGACAAATTATTGGGCGTGGAGTTCCTGGTTCGATTCCAATGGGCCGGCCCAATTTGAATCGAAATTACATAGGAAATTGAAAATACTGAAAAAGTACTTGAGTAAAGTATTAGTAATTTGATGCCTATTTTGTTAAGAAGCTTATTTTCACGTAGGGGGTGCCTAACTTAAGTATAAAATTTCAACCTTGTAGCTCATTTCCTTCATGCTTAAAAATGTCCACACACAGACCAATATTTTGGACTCTGGGGCTTCAAAACGAGTAACATATATATATGTAAAATATTTTCATATTTTGAATCCCCCGTGGTTCTTTTATTTTTAACCAACCTTATTTATTTATTTAGAATTGGCAATACTTTTAAAAGTGAATTATTTATAGAGAGATTATAGTTTAAATAGAAGAATTTCGATGGCTGAGTGGCAATTATTAGCTGACATACATCTTCCTGATCCTAATAATAGAGAGATTATGTGGAAGGGAATTATTTTTATATTAATTTGGAATGAGATTTTTATTTAAAAAGATTGAAGAGTTTTCTATTATATTAATGACTATAAAAACCAATTTGTTTTAAGGTAAATTTAATTGTTATTCTGTTTGTTATATTCATTATTTAATTCTAATTTAATAAATCTGTTTTAAGGAACAAATGAGTCTATAGTTATTTTCCCAAGAAAAGAAAAGATAATAACCACATTATAAATATATATAAAAATCTCGACAGTAACATGGTTGCAATACTTTCTCTCTATATATTACATATACAGGTAAAAGAAAGTAAAAATTAAAGCTTCCGAAATTTATTATATGAGTCGTCCATTTCCAAAAGTGCCTAATTGACAAAATTATATAAAAATATAGATTTGAAAATAGATTTCCGGTGAAAAAAGTTTCTATATTTGTTTTAAAAGAAATACTGAAGAAAAAAATTTATTTATAGATTTTATAAACATAACAGTTAACTCTTGAGTTTAATAAAATACAGGTTTTTCTCGTTTCCTGAAAATTTGTTCCCGATGCAACTAAACACTTTTGGAAATGGACGACTCATATAATAAAATCTCTAAAATGTATATATTAACTTACCGCATAATAATAAACATCATTTGAATACTTGATTGGATGATTTTTTGAATGTATAGAATATTTTTTGGATCCTGTAGCGTAACGGAGAGCAGCATTTGAACTGAGATCAATCGAAACTGGCATGCCATGCAGTGTCATTGGCGAAAACAAAGCATTTACACTTAAATCATTGGCTGAAGCTGCGATCAGATATTCTTCACGATATGATACAAGATCATCGTAACCTATCTTTAACAAAGCCTCTTGCAAATTTGTTGTAATAGTAAGCATTTCAGAACCTAGAAAACAACATAGAATCCAGGAGATTAGACTAGAAAACAACTTTAAAAATTGTAATTTTTATTAAATTAAAAAAAAAAAAAAAATTATGTTTCAATACCTGAATTTTTTATAATATCTGAATAACTTTCTTCCCATTCTTTACTTTTAGTTTCAACTAAGATTTTTCCTGGATAATGATTCAATGAAATGTCCAAAAGAGTTTCTGTTGAAGGCGGTTTCTGATTTCCCAAATACATTGCATAAAGCACAACTAAGATCGGGATTATTATCTGTAAAGTACAAAGAAAAAGATTTGTTACAAACAAGAATGATGTGGATGAACCAAAAAAATTTTTATATAAAGGTAAATTAAAATAAAAAAAATCAACAGTGTTTATTTCTCACAAAAAAGTTGGCCCTTAATTCGTAATTAAAAACCCCTTACTTGTAAAATAAGGAAAAGCCATCGTCGTTTAGTGTATATCAGTTTCTTTTTTACAAGGGCTTTAAATCTCTGGAGGCAACGGGACCCTTGACCCAGTCGGGTGTAATCATTTGAAGAATTATGATCATCTAAAGAAAAAAAGAATAACCTTCTATTAGTGATCAAGAAGACAAGTAAAAGAGCCTTTGCTTGATAAATCACAAAATACAAACAATTAGTAAAAGAATTTGATTTTCGATTTAACTGTGGTTTATTTGTAAAGATTACAACGTTTCAGCCACATTGTATCAACCTTTATAATCTTAGCTGAATTGTACCTGAAGAAGGCCACAGAATGAGTGGCCGAAACGTTGTAATTTTTACAAATAAACAGTTAAACCGAAAATCAAATTATTTTACTAATGATAACAACGGTGAAAGCCTAAACTCCAGTTTGAATGTTTCATCTTCAATATAATAAAATTAATGAATTAATTTTTGTATTTAACATTATTGTATGTTTTTTGTTGGTGGACAAAGCGCCCCATGGTCCCCGCGAATCGAACCCAGGATCTCCAGCATTTCCGGGGCATCGGTGTGATGCACCAGGCCACTGGATTCTCGACCCAGAGCAACAAAAACTCACTTCCCTTTATTTACAAGTTGACTGTGAATTTCTCTAAGAAAATGAGAAATCTTAAAAAAAATTTCTCTCTTGTCCGCCGCTTTTTAAACTTTAATGTTAATTGATTATAACTTATAAATTCGTATGACTGAAGTAACAACAATAGAATAATAATTAAAAAACTGTGGAAACATATTTAAGGGTTGATTTTGTTAATTCTTCAGATGAACCAGTTAAACTAGTTCGAATCGTCTTCTTTTCGAATTTTATTAAAATCCAAAGGCTGATTTCCTGCTTTCATTATCAATATCACAACAAAAATTCGTCTGGATAATTGAAAAAATTTTATTACCTAAAGGTATTTGTTCGAATTCTGGTTTTTTATTCTCATCTTTTTCTAATCTGAAAAGAAAAAATTATTAAACAAAATTAAATGAATATATAAAAAACTCAAAACTCGACGTGTTATTTTGTACGACAAACAGGATGCTAAAGGAAGAAAACTTTGAGCATACGTTTAGAGATGGTATCTTTGTCGAACAAAATGTGTCTCGGGAAGATAATAAAGAGATTTAATAAATTTTTTATAATAATAAAACTTAAAGAAGGTGAACAGTGTAAATTATTTTAATAAAATAGAGGAATGTTTGTTGTTCTTGAATTTTTTTATAATAAAAAATATTACTTTTCTTTAAGACCCCTTGATCAGTAATAAGTCTCTATTTTATTAAAATTTTTTTTATTTTTAATTTAACGATTAAACAAATTAAAATAATTACCTTAGAAATACATCTTCAAGAGTTGATAAGGAAATTCCGATGGAATTAATCTCAAGAAAATTTTTTTGTTCCTCTAAAGCATTAAAAAGTTCAGGAAATTTAGGCGTTGACGTTATTGGTAGAGAATATACTATAAGTGAACGATAAGAAGTTTCTAAATGGGCTTCACTGACTTGGCTCTTGACCAAATTAGAGATTTCAGTTAACTTATTTGGATTTGAAAAAAGCATCTTAAGTTGGTAACCAGAACCTGAAAATATCAATCACGAATAATTAACTCCCTCCTTATCCAATAATAATAACATCTATATATGGACCTTGGGTTACGCATTAGTGTGTCAAGCGCCAGCTACCCCCCGAGTTTTGAGAAAATCAACAATAAAGTTTTTTGTTTTCATTGGATTATATATAATTTTTTTTTTGTCAATTGTGCAAGTAACATTAAATATAAATTTTTTTAGGACATATTTCATAAAAAATACTATTAATTATAGTATTTGAAACAATATCTCTGTGCTTAACTCAATTTTTAATTTTTTGGCGCTTTACACATTAATGCATAACATTGAATATATATAATAGCGGAGTGTTCGTCTGTCTGTCACTCTCCGTAATGGAATTTTGAAACGAAATTTTGTATCCTTATAGAGGAGGTTATGAAGAGTCTAGGAAAAATACTCCACTCGGGTCTGCACAATTCTTAAAAGGGGATGCACAAAAAAAATTCAGAATTTGCCCATTGGAAAGCATTGATTTAGTTTTTCTTGCCTTATGAAAAATTAAAGCCATTAATTTAAATAATTTATTAATTTAAATAATTAAATCTCTCAAATGAAAAATAATAAAAATTCTAATTTAATTAAATTTTTTTTCCGTAGATCAGGGATGAGGCTCTGACTGGATAAATACAGACAGACCGACATATGGACTCCTCCATTATATATATAGATTTCTTTTAGTATCTTTTATATTCTTTTATTAATATATATATTATTATTATTATTGTAATGATATATATATATATTTATCTTTTAATAAGCCAAATATGTATTTTTAATGAGTTGACGGAAAAATTGCGGCACTTGATTAAGAAAAGGCGAGGGTTGCCGCAGGCGAGCCCGAGCCAGCTTGAGGCGTGTCAAGGAGGACGGAGCGGTCAGTACATTAATAAATTATCAAATTATATAAATGATCATACCATATTTCCGTTTGAGAAAAAGAGATGTTCCAGAGCAACGAACTTTGCCTTGTGCCATAATCGCAATCCGATCTCCCAATACATCTGCTTCCTCCATAAAGTGTGTTGTTATCAAAATAGTTCTTTGGCCTCTCATATTCTATATTAACATTCAAATTTTATTAAATTCGTTTCATAAATAGATATACAGATATTTTTATTTACTCACAAGTAAATGATCCCAGATAGCTCGTCGAGATTGAGGATCCATTCCTGATGTGGGCTCATCCAAAATGACAACCTATAAAGTTTTTATAATATAAATATAAATTATAATAATATAATTTAAGATAGAAAATTATTGAAATGAGTTTGTGTTTGATTGACAAAAATTGGGCCCCATGGAGTTGAACCAGAATCTCCACGCTTTCGAGGCTGGCGGATTTTTTGCATAATCAAACGCAAACTCATCTCGCTTTGGCATCGAAGGCTCTCTTTCTCCTTCCCAATTAAAAATAAATCTTAATTTTATTTTTAAATTTAATCATAATTTTGAGCTTGAATGTCTCAAGACGAGAAACCACGAGAGATATTGAATTCTATAAAAGCAATTAGTCCGTTTCGTCAAAGAATTATAATATATTTATTTTCGAAATTATAAATATTTTCTAGAAGAAAGTTTTTTGCATTCATAAAAGAAGTTCCGATAATAAATACCATGAAGATTAAAATATATATTTAAAAACCTTTGAATGGCCGATAAGTGCAATTCCTAAAGACAATTTTCGTTTCATTCCTCCTGAAAGCGTCTTGGCCCGTTTATTTTTCTTAGACTCCATATTAAGAAGCTTCAATAAATCATCAGCTTCTACACGAGCATCTTTTTTTGAGTTTCCTTTAATCTAAAAAAAAATATAAATTTATATATATTTTTCCATATTTAAACTGAATCGGTCATTTCAAAACCGCATAAGTCACATTTTTTTGCTGTAGATGCATATTCTGGGTAAAATCCACTTAAGTCAATACATTCCTTCCTCTTCATATTCCATTTTATGAGAATATATTTAGCTGGCCAACTGCAAATGTTGAAGTTTACAGCAAAAAAGACATGATGGAAAAAAATATGACTTATGCTGTTTTTGAAATGACCGATTCAATTATATTAATCTTATTATATTCAGAATCAATAAAGGGGGGGGGGGGGGGGGGGGGGGGGGGGGGGGGGGGAAAAGAAAAAAAAAAAAAAAATTTTTTTTTTTTTTTTTTTTTTTTTTTTTTTTAAAATATTTTATATATTTTAATTAAAAATTTAATTTTTTTTTTTTTTATAATATAATTTTTTTTTTTTTTTTTGGGGGGGGGGGGGAGGAAAAAGGGGGGGGGGGGGGGGGAGAAAAAAACCCCACGCGCCCGAGAAGCGGGGGGCCGTTGGAATAAATAAAAATTTTTTTTAAAAAAAAAAAAATAAAAAAAAAATATAAAAAAAAATTTTTTTTTTTTTAAATATTTTTTTTTTATATTAAAACCTCATATTCACATTTCAAAACAAAAAAACAACAAAAAAAGAAATACAAAAAGAATTTAACCCCCTTTGAAAATAAAATATTAAAAAAAAACCACTTTAAATAATAAAATATTAATAAATATATTTTTCTTTTTGGTGGTTCACACACCCGATATATATAATATATGAAATATTATATATATTTTTTTATTTATAAAAAAACCTTGTGTTATAATATTTGTATTTAATTATCCTATTAAAGACTTTAAGAAATCTATTATTTAATCTCGTGACTTGCAGATGGGTGCGATGTTGACGCCCGAGACCCAAGAGTCTTATTTATTTATTAAACCTATGTTTTGTCAATCTCCCTTACCATGGAAAAGAAAAGAAGATGTTCGTAGACAGTGAACTCCTCAAAATGCATATTTTCTTGAGGACATAGACCGAGACTCTTACGAATCTCAGTAAGATCAGTTGCAACATTTCGTCCTTCTATTACTATTGTCCCTTCTGAAGGAGAATAAAGTCCTAAAAAAAAAATTTTAATTTTTTAAAAAATATTTAGATTGTTTTATACATTAATCTCTCTCTACCTGTTATCATAGACATGAGAGTAGTTTTTCCAGCTCCATTATGTCCAAGAAGAGCTGTAATTTCATTTTGATAAATTGTTAAATTAATCCTATCTACGGCGATTTTTGCACCAAATTTCTTTCGAACTTGAGAAATTTCTATACATGGTTTCAAATCAGGAGCCACTTGTTCAAAATCTAAAGTTGAAATCGGCGAATTATTTCTAGGCGATGTCGAAATGGAGTTAGTAGTCTTTTCTTTGCGGAAATATTTAAGAAGTGGCTAAGAAAAGAATGCGAAATTTTAGACAAAAATTAATTATTAATAATAGTAGAAAGTGGCCGTCCTAAAGGAGGTCCAGAGGATTCCACCTCTTTTGGAAAGAAAAAAAATTTAGTATAAATGAAAATCAAAAACCATTTATAAGTCATTAATATTGATATAGTTTCTTTGTTCTAAATTACTTATTAGAATTTTTTTGTTTAAGGTCTTTTTCGGCATCTAAGGTCATTTAGAAATAACCGGCCATACACGAACGGTTATTTTTGACAGGTCAAACCCGCAGGTCACTCCCGTGGGTTTAACCCATTCATTTGTATAAATAAAGTTTTTAGAGGAGATCGATTAATTTTATTGGGTAGATAGATAAAAGTCGTCTTCTCCCCTACATTACAAATTTCGAGACAAAATTCTAGGACGGCCACTAATGACAAATATTTTTTTCTACCTCAAGAGGAAAATACCAAGGGCGTGAAACACCAAATTTTCCAGGATTTATTTGATCCAAATACCAAGTAAAAATTGCGCCCAGAAAAATATCTAAAATCATCATAAACCAGAGTCCTAATATAGACACTCCTTTAATATTTTTTGTTAAATTATTCCAACGCGTTCCTTGTTCTAAAAAAAATAATAAATTTATATATATATATATTAAAGCTTTATTAAGTTGCGTTTACCCAAAGCGAGCGAACGCGTCCCCTTTAGAGAGTTCTGGCGTTTTCACAAGTGATTCAAAAATCAATTCTGATAAACAAGGTAATACCGGACAATTAGATAAGAGTGAGAAAAAAGAAAAAGAAATAATAGTGGAGGGGGTAAAACGAACATTCGCTTGCTTGATGTAAATGTATCTTTAAGAAAATAAAAGTTCAAAAACAATACATACTTCCTATTTCCAAATAAATAATAGTAGAAAAACACATATTTATTGCTTTAACGAAAAATAATGCATTAAAATAGGAATTCTTGCTCCATAATATCGTCAAAGGAACATATGTAAGGATATTCCATACTAATAATACCACAACAATTCCAACAAGTGCTGAAAAAAAATTAAGAAATATTTAATTTTTTAATTGGGATATGTTGAATATGAGTGGAAAACTGTTTTATCAAAATTTTATATCAATTTCAGAGAGCCTAGCATTAAATAGAAATGGTGGATCAATAAAAAATTCAATAAAATAAATGTACTTACGTCGGTCAAACCAAGTAGTTATGAAAAAAATAAAAACAATGGCAGCTGATACAAAAAGAAGAAGAGTTATGAATATAATAAATGGGTCAGAATGGGGTAAAATAGCGCCAGCAGCTACAAGAGGAGCGCATAAGAGAATCACCATAAAAATGACGACAAATAGGTAAACAATGATGGTATTCAAATACCATCCCAACCATAGAAAGGAGCAACTAAGACCCATCATTTTTTGTAATTCCTGAAAAATAAAAATAAATTTGCATTTAGGATGAATAAAATAAAAATGAATACAAAACACCTTACCTTTACACCTGATTGTTTTTCAGAAAGAATATTATGAGTAAGTCGAGATGCCATTATTAGAAATCCCCCAACAACAATTCTAAATATGATATCGTACAGAGTAAAATCAATACCTTCAATTTTTTGTTTGGGATATGGAAATTTTTGAACAGACATCTGAAAAAAAAAAAAGTTTTTATTTTAATTTTTTTTTTTAGTATTTTATTTTTGTTAAAAAAAAAGATTACCTGAAAAGTCATATTAGAAACCATGTGAATGAAGGCTTTGTTTAGTTCAATTTGAACCGGAATATATCCAGACCCATCGTAATCTGGAATAAATACCATAAAATAAAATTAAATAAATATCAAAATCACAAAAAAGGAAATCTAAATTATACAATCGAAAATGAATAAATAAATAAATTTATTAACGACCCATTTAGAGGTTCCAGTCCTCGGTGCAGTGGCGTAGGTGGGCCCTCGCCCACGGCCTCGCACGTAAAGTTTTCCGCAGGGCCTCGAAAAAATTCCCTAAAATAAAATTTCCACTGGGGAAAAATTTCCCGCAGGACGGCAAAAATTTCGATTTTGTAAAAAAAAAAGGTAAAACGATTTTCACGGGACGGGAAAAAAATTTTTCCGCTAAAAATTTTGCTAGAAGAAAAAAAAAGGTATAATCGATTATTTTTCCCCAAAATCGATTATTTTTTCGTCTGTCCGGACCCAATTAATCTGAATAATCGAATAATCGATTATTTTTTCCCATAATCGAACACTCCTAATCATGATTAGGTATGTCGAGTCAAAGCATGTTTGGTAAGATAGATTTATTGGGTAGATCTTGGGAACGAAAGAAAAGGCACCTCGCTGATGCGACTATATTAGTCCACGCTACGCCACTGCATCGGTGGCTAGGTCCAACAAACACAATACAAATTTAAACACAATAACAACAAATAAAAACAAAAAGAGTAGTCGGTTTAACATTTTTTTATTATGTGAGATTTTAGAATTCCCCCTTCGATTTCTGGTTAAAAGTCAGCATGCACTAAATGCATTTTAAGCTAACCAGTTTCGAGTGTACCCAAATTTTTATTTAGAAAAATACCTGAATAATAAAAACTCCTAGGGTCTTCTGGAATATATGAGTGATATAAGTCAAGTGTATTCCATCTTAGGCTTTTGATACGCATTTTATACTCTAAATGTTTAACTTCTGCCAAGTCTTCTGCAGCTTCCCCCAAAAATACAATTCCAACAGTCTTGATATATCTTATTTGATCTTCATTTTGTTTAATTTTATCAAGTAAAGTATTCTCATTAGGAACTCCATCTAAAATAAATAAATAAATTAATGAAAAAAGAAAATTTAAATAATTTTTCATAGATACATACCAACATTTCGTACATATTTTTTAAAAGTTTCCATTAGATTCATTGTGAAATTATTTTCCGGTGAATAGATAATTTGAGAAATTGATTCTTGATAAAAATTTGAATAATCTGGATTAAATCTTTGTTCTTCTGAGTAAAATGCTGGTCTACTAAAGGATTTTATTACCACCACAATAATTACAAAAAACAATGGGGCGAGAATTTCGAGTAAAGTACAAAACCAAAAACGAAGTCGAAAAATTGCGCTTTTCCAAATTAGGACACCAATCCTTGTGAAGAAATCAAAGAAGCAGTGACGAAGAGGAATCTTGATTAAAAGGAAAAATAAAATTATTAATAAATTGATTGGTTCAGTGCAGAGAGGAAATTAATCTCGGGCTAAATTCAAAGTCTCTAGCGAACTGGGATGATGGTGAAATTATTTAAAACAGAGCTTCTTGAACTTTTTGATGCCTCCACTGCAACTCAAGCCGTTACTCCACGACATTTCAAAATTTTTTTATCCCAGGTTAGTTAAAAAATATATTTTCATATAAACCTTCTTTCTATTAATTAAATTCACTATATTTTTTTTGCAATTCTACATGGTTTCCCCTCGGGAAGTTCATGGCCCACCATGGAACCCCACCAAGAAACGTCCAGTATGTGCCGCCGTTCCAAGTGATAACTTGGATACTTGACTAGTAACTCCGAGTATTAGTAACTCTGAATAAAAATTGTATGGAGCTTTTCTTCGAAAAAACCACTCACCCTCGCCCCTCATTAAATATGGGTTGTTTGGGATGGGCACACTTTATTTATATAATAAACCCTATTTAATAGGGTAAAAGAACCTTTTGCTTGTTAGAAATTTATTATAATTAGGGTAAAAGAAGCTTTTGGTTTAGAAATTTTTAATTATAGACTCAAAAAAATTTTCCCCATTGAAGAACGAGTTGGTTTTTCAATAAATCTCTGTAAAGACTCCAAATGAATAAAAATTATACTACAAAGTGCCAACATTCACATCATATCGAATAGACTTGGATGGGTCACCGCCTTTAATAGGGAAATTTTCAAAATTTTTTTTGATTAAAAATTTCTAAAAAAAAACTTCTTTTACTCTAAAAAACAAGCATGCCTATCCCAAACCACTCTCATTTAATGAGGGATATGAGGGGAGGTTTAAAGAAGAAATATCGCTGGATACAATCTTACTCGGAGTTGCTATCCATATAGTCAGGTATCCAAGTCGTCACTGGAACGACGCTTTCTGGACGCTTGTTAAAGTAGTGGGCCTTGACCTTCCTTAAAGGGAGTCGCGTAGAGCTGCAAATAAAATGTAGTAATTTTTAATTAATAATTAGATTTATTAGAATAAGGGTATATATAAAGCAAAATTTTTTTATTATAGTAAAAAGTGCCAACAGGTATCTTGTTGAACACCATTGGATGGGTAACCGCTTGGGGACGACTTTTTTTTTCTCTACCTATGTATATATATATATATATAAAGTATTATTCATGTCAAAAATTCATTCGAGATTTTGATGGATCTTCACGTTTTGAGGTCCCCTGAATCCAAAAAGTGGTTTTTGCACATGGTCTGTCTGTGTGTGGGTGGGTGGGTGGGTGTGTGTGTGTGTGGGTGGGTGTGTGTGTGTTCAATTTTAAGCATGAAGGAATTGAGCTACGAGGTTGAAATTCTATATTTACTTAAACACCCCCGGGACCGGAAAAATAAGCTTTTAATCAAAATCGGCCAAAGATTACTAGTACTTTCTGATGTACTTTTTCAGTTTTTTTTTTTCTCAAAATTTGCTCCAACGATTTTTTTTAAATTCAAAAATCAATTATTTTTAGATGCTCTTTAAAATGTATATTCTCATTTTGCGATTGAAATCTTCTGAAGACCACTTTACTATTGTATTTCATAGGGAAGATAGGAGAAATGGTTGCCATGGTAACAAAATATAAATATTTTCCCATACTTTAAATTTCTCTGAATTCAAATGTTCCGTACTGTCGGGAACTAAATAGCGACACAAAACGGGGACACACGACACAACCGATACCGAGGTAAGAGAAGGTGTGGAGCACACCATTTTTTATATTTTTTTATTGATTAAAATCAATTACTTTATACATTACTATAAAGAAAAAAAATTTTTCCAAATATACAAAATTTTATTTTATCCTCAATCGAAAGTGTTGTTTCTAAATAGCGTAAGTTCAAAATTAATTTTTTTTTTGAAGTAGCAAGAAGAAGAAAGAGAAGCAGCTAGTAATTATTTCATTTATTTAATACCCATTAGGCTGACGTTTAATGGGTATTAAATAAATGAAATAATTACTAGCTGCTTCTCTTTCTTCTTCTTGCTACTTCAAAATCTTCTATCCAGCTATACATCTACTTTTCTTCAAAATTAATGCTCAAATTTTAAAATAATCGATATGGGTCGAAAAGGGATTGATGTGTTTGTAATTCTTATACACTATTTAAAAAAAAAATTAAAGATTTGTGCTGGTATGAAATTCTTTTGAGCTGGTTCGTTCTAAGAATATTGATTCTAAGCTGGTATTGATTCAGGTCAGGGAATCACCAGATTACTTAGTATATTAAGGTTAAATTAGGAACTTGCGTTCCTTTAACCTTGATTTTTTTTTATCTGATAATAATTTTGATAAACAATTGATACAGATATATTGAATAGAGCGATTTACACATTTTATTCAAAAATTCTTATATAGGGAAGAAATAATTGACAATTCTCCAATACCATATAAAAAAAAAACAATATATTTGTTTAAAAAAAAAAAAGAGTGGGGGAGGGGATCCTCTGAAAAATGTGGTAAGAATTAGTTATTTAATATATATTTTTAATTGAATTATAAATATTATTGACGAAAAAGAGTAAAATGTAATCGATTAAATATTGTTAGATATTTGAATAAGACGTGTATTAATAGGGCATTGAGGATTTGAATTATCAAAGTTCAACAAATAATGGATTTTGTTCTGTGACGGCGCTAAGGGGGGAGGGGGGCAGAAGCCATTGTCGGGCGCCTGCCCCCCCCCCTGGGTGCCCTCCAATTTTTTTTGTTTCTCTGTTAATATAGCCTATATGTACATTTGTCCGCCCAACCTGTTCTGAACCTGTTGTTAAGTTTGCCCAACTCCTGCCCCCTCACTGAGAATAAGCTGGCGCCGGCACTAATTTTGTTATTCCAATTTTCTAAAATGTTATAATCTAGAACTAAAATATTTGATTTTTTCATTGGTTTTGGTAATAATATACAAGTTAAACCGGGACCGAGACAGTTTCAAAACAAGAGAATAAAAAATATAAGCTTATACTATCTATTGTTAGTAAATTTTTCAAGTACTCCCCCCCCCTCCTAAATGGAAAAAACAAATAAAAGAACAAAATTATTTAAGAAATAGAAGAGAGCTATAAATTTATAAAAAATTAAAGATACAGTGTTCTAATGAAGAGACATACATCCTTAGCAGATGTTCATTTTAAGGACTGACTGAGAGGAGACTCAGAATGAGATCTCTTGTCGAAAAAGTAAGCAAAAGAGAATCATAAAAAATTTTGATTTTATTTTTGGATCGCGCAAAACCTCTAGTCGAACCTGATTATTAATGGTGATTTTACAATACCTGGCTGGGAGAAGTCTGCTTATTAATTCCATTAGTAATGTTAAAAAGAAACGATTCACAAAGCTACAGTTAAATAATTTAAAATTAATTTTGTTATATTTAAAAAAAAAATGAATCAATTTATTAATAAAGAATTACCTGAGCCATTTTTTAAAATTTAATAATTTTCACTCTTCAAGGATAACCAGTGAACAAATAAATGCCAAGCTAGCACTATATACTAATCACATTGTGTTGCAATTGAAAGGGCAGAATGCGTGTTGCTTCAAATAGCGATCGAAATTTCTTCCCCTTCATCCCCTTTCCTCAGACGACCTAATAGGAAAAATTATTTTATAAAAGCCAATATATTTTGAGGTCCACAAATTATAAACAAAATACACTCAATGTCACAAATGCTTACTAAAATTTTCTTATTAATTTAGAAATTTATATATGCAAAGCGGCGCAAAGTAATATCAAATAACTTTAAAATGTTTTTTCAAGGCTGCTTGAAAAAAAAAATATTTTGTTTTATTTTACAAAGAAATAAAATCAAATTTATTATGTAACCGTTTTTCTCTGAAATGATTTTAAAAAAATTATAAATTTATTAATCGTGCCACTAAATATGTGCCGGCGAGTTTCTTTTAAAAGATTCTGAAAATTAAAAATTAGATGGAAAAATTGATAATAAGCTTAGACTAAAAACTAAATTTGGTGAAATAATCAAACCAGTCTACAGTCTTGTGGAGTTTGAGGAATCAAGATTGTTTTTTCCATTAATTTTTTTTTTTTAATTCATATTCTATATAAAAACATTTTTTGTATCGATAGTCTGAAACAAAAGAGAATGAAATTTTTTCATGTAAAAACCAAACTGAATGTGCAGATAATTTTTATTTGCGAATGAAATTTTTTAAACTGATAGTATACATTTTATATAATAGTTCAGGGATGACCGAGCTGGAGCTCCGTGGTTTTTTCTTTTGATAAAATTGGAAAAAATTAAAAAAATATTATACCTCAGTCAGGGGCGTGCGTACAGATGGGGGAGGGGCGAGCCCCCCTCCCCCCGAAATGTTTAATCGGCCCCGCAGTGCGAAAAAATATACATAGGCCTGTTCCGCAGGGCAAACTTTGGTTACGCTCGATAAATGACAAATTAAGACAAGTTACCGGGTACATGGTGCTGCATCGTCTTCTCGTCAGCCCTTTTATATAACACAGTTTTGTACATTAATATCAATAATTTAATTTATGTTATGGTAGCATTTATATAATTCCAACGATGTGTATATGCATCAAAATCTGACATCGAATTTTTGGCTTGATTCCCTATAGGTAAGAGAAAGTAAAAACAAAAGCTAAGTTGATTTGGAGGAAAAGAGTTTATTTTAAACATCGATAAACATTTACAGCAAATATTAAATTGGTACATCAGCTTTAGGCACATTTTTCATAAATATATTATAGCTAAACATTTAATACCTAAGATAAATAAAAAACTAATATATAACACATAAATATAATAATAGTAATACAACAGCCAGTTTTCACCTCAGTGATTAATTTCAACATTTTTTCTTAGCTAGCCTATCTTAAAAAATAGAAAATTTCTATTTAGTATAGTCAAAAAAATATGTATATATATAAAATAGAAAAATATATAATACCGTCATAAAAAAGAAAGGCCTTTTTTTGGGCAAATGACTAGAAAAATAAATTATCTTATCTTCATATAAAATAAATTTTTCAAAGCATAAAAATTTCGAGTAGATAAATTTTAAAAGCAGAAGCCCCATCGATTTGGAGTTTCATTGGCAACATTTTGAGGTTGTTGAGCAAATGTAAGAAAGATTTGCTCAAGAGTTGTTTGTGAAACGCTATAATCTTCAACTATATTTAAATGCTCAAGTTTCAATTTCTCCATAGAATTAAAAACAATACTTAAAGTAATCGAAGGATTTGTAACTTCGTATTGAAGAAGAGTCTGAAACAGAAAGAAGTTGATTTAAAAAAATTAATATTATAATAAATTATCATATAACTTAAATAAAATAAATCAAAATATTTGATCGATAAATTAAAACTATACTTACTTTACTAAATTAAAAGGGGGAAGAAAACAAAACTTTTTAAAAATCTATGTGATCGTAGAATTTGTCGGTCTTTCCAGGGTGTCGGAAACGCATTAGTTTAACTCAAAATAAAAATTTTTTTCACTATTCATCCAAAAAAATTTTTTGAAGATGTTTTTCTTGTTTATAGAATATAAAAAATTAACGAACATAAACCATCGAAATAATTTATCATTTTAATGAAAAACGTAAACACGGATTACAAATTATGAATTAATTATACGTATCTCCTTTAACAAAACTCTGCCAAATTTTTGTAAAATTATTTTTAGGCATTATGTATTTAAAATTTTGTCAAGGATCTATAGAGGCAGAGGCAGCCAAGAAATAATGCTCCGAATTAACCGGAAAAGCATTTAGAGCATTATTTCTTGGCTGCCTCTGCCTCTACACATTTTTCAATGAATATTCACACCCAGGGGCGCCGGAACGAATTTGAATCAGGGGGGGGCAAACATTTTTTTTTTAGAAAATTAAAATAATTTAATATGTTCAAATAGTATAAAACAAAAACAAATCTACTAAAAAGCTTTAAAAATTTTAAATAAAATCACAATTTTAAGAAAATTAAAATTTTAAAAAATTTGCTAGTGATTTTATCAAAAATTTTTGGAAAAAAATGAATTTCTTGCTCTTTTAATTTTTTTTTAATTTAGAAGATTTTATTTTTCAAAAGTAAAAATATATCATTTTTAAAAATAAATGAAATAAAAGAAGACATATTGCCCCCCTCTGCCCCCCCCCCCCCCCTATAGGATGCCAGGGGGCAATGTACCCTTGCCCCCCCCCCCCCCCCCCCAGTTCCGGCGCCTATGTTCACACCCACAACATGCACCTCTATTTAAAATTTTGTTTGTCTCAATCCCTGAGAGATTCGAATAGTTGAGGCTCTACCCATAGGCCGCCAAACTCTCCCTCCCACATGAAACTGTTGTTGCGATTACTAAAATTTAGTTGTTTTTTTCAGTGAAGTAAATAGTTACAAATTTTGTTATTCATTCAAATGAAAAAATTGATTGATATATTTTTGCTAGAAAATTGAGAAAAGCTTACTTTTACTTATTTTATTGAAATAACTTATATAATAAAGAAAATAAATTGGAAATTCTAATTAAACAAGTAATAAATAACAATTATGTTAGTGAGGTGAATAGCTGAATCACTATGTAGTAGAAAAAATAACAGCTATGTTTATTTCTTTTTTCTCGAACCCAGAGCGAAGTTTCGGTCGACTATGCGACCATCTTCATTGTTCAGACAACAGAAAAACCCTCTTATGTTTTTTTGACAGACATTTCATAAAATTGATTACGATCTATCAGATATAATGCATTCAACGCCAAAGTCAATATAACCCAATCTGATAGATCGTAAAGAATTTTATGAAATGTCTATCAAAAAACGTAAAAGGGGTTTTCTATTGGCTGAACACTAGTTATAAAGATGGTCGCATAGTCGACCGAAACGTCGCTGTGGGTTCGATAATAAAGAAATAAATAAAGCTGTTTGGCCTTTTATTTTTCCTACTAAATAAAAACTAGTGCCCCATTTTCATTTGAGCTTCAGACTCTCTTAACTCTAAACCTGGGACGGGGTTATGAATGTTTGGCGTTATCGGTTGGCCAAGTTCTGATGCAAGTGGTAAGCACGCAATTTTAAAATATCTCTAAAAAATATTGTAGATAATTTTTGCCAAATTAAAAAAATTAATTACTTATTATTATTAGCACTTGGATTTATCAATTGCTTACTATTATGTTCTAAAAATGTTTTTTTAATCAATAATATAAAAAGGTTTGTAAGTAGAAGAATAAATAATTGCAAGCTACTTTGATTAAACTTACGTTTAAAATTCAAAGTAAAAGAAAATATGTTTTAATACTAGTTTGATTCATAAACTCTTACCTTATGCTCATCTTTAAGCTCGCAGTCCGGAAAAATATTTTTAAATTTGTTCTTTATCTCTTCAATAGAATTTTCAAAAATTCCTGGTCTCAATTTAAGCTGGATATTATAACCCTTTCCAAATTTATCTTTTAGGTATTGATTAGGTCCTATACATTTCATTTGTCCAGAAGCCATAATAGCCAAACGATCACAAAGCGCTTCACACTCCTCCATGCTGAAAATTAAATTATTAAAAGATTATAAATTTTCTAGATGTTATGAATTTTTTAATAATTACCTATGACTTGTAAGGACTAGGGATTTTCCACTTCTTTTTGTACTTTCAACAACATTCCAAAGGTTACGTCTTGAAACAGGATCAACACCGGAAGTGGGTTCATCTAAAAATACAATGTCTGGTTGGGCAATAAGAGCAATTGCAGTCGATAATTTACGCTTGTTTCCACCACTATAAGTCCCACATAATGCATTCTGATAATCGGCAAGTCCTAAAAAAAAAAATTAAAATTAATTAATAACAAGGAATTATTAAATTATATTTTTTACTTAAAGAATTAAGATTACCAAGTCGTTCGATCCATTCATCAACTTCAATTTCTATTTGTTTGGAATGTTTTCCTCGTATTTTGGCATAAAAAGTTAAGGTCTCTCGTCCCGTTAACACTTCATTAATTGGATTAAATTGAGGGCAATATCCAATTCGACTCATATACTAAAAAAATTAATTAAGTCATTATGTAGTAATATTTGCAATATTTTAATATTCAATCAATCATTATATTTTATAAAGTTGTTATTTAAATATAGATTTCGTAATTTTAATAATTTTAAAATTTATATAAACCCCTTGTCCCGCAGCGCAGAGTGATGTGTATTCTTTAAGCAAAAACAATAACTTTTAACATCTGAAATCAATGTTAATTCATTTTAACACATCCTTGCCTCAAATTGCTATTCTGTAAGCAAAAACTTTAACTCCAAAGCGTTAACATTTAGTCAATAGTGTTAAATATTAAATCATGACTAGGGGGTGCCTTTAATATTTTAACGCCGTATTTAAAGCATAAAAATGGCGTCTTTAATCTAATAAACAGCTTCTATTAAAAAAAAAAAAAACACAAGAGGGGGTAAAAACACGAACAGGCAGAAAACATAGCTATCTTCATATGGATCGTTAACACCTGGTGCTAAAAAGTAAAATGATAACGATGCTGTTTAAACTTTGATTAGAGAATAGCATTTTTTTAACGCTGGAGTTATTACTTTACTTTTTAACGCCCAATTCATGATGTTAAATTTTAACGTCTGTTTTTTTAGAGAATAGACCTGAGTATTAGTTTAGTTTCTTGAGCTAGGGGTCAGGGGTTCGCTTCCCACCCTATGAGAGAAAAATTTATTTCAAATGAATTATATTTCTATCAATTGAAAATAAAATAAGATCAAGGTCTAATTGACATCAAATGGCGAAAAATAAATTGAAAAAAAAGGTGAAATTTATAAGTTAAGGGGAGAAATGGGGTCAATGAAGTTCATATATCCACTGGAAGTAAATAGGTCCAAATTAAATTTTTAAATACCTGATTCCAATTGCTGCTCAAAAGAAATTTATCCAATTTTGCTTCTCCATCGTTTGCAGCTTCTTCAGCTGTTAAAATTTTAAATGTAGTTGTTTTGCCAGCTCCATTGACTCCCAGAAGCCCAAAACATTCACCGCGACCGACTCGGAAGCTGATTCCTTTGACAGCTAATAATCGTCGACCATATTGCTTAACAAGATTATAAGCTAGAAGCATCGATGGCGGCTGGGCGGAAGAGGTAATATTTTGTCTGTTATTCGATAAAGCATCATAATCAACTTGAACAGTACTAGTGGTCAAATTGCCATGCAATTCTTCTTGGGTTAATCTTTTTTCGGCAAGAACATCTTCGTCAAGGGTAGATTCGCTTGGTAATGGTTGACCCCAGAGTTTAAAAACGATTTTTGCTTGAATACGTTTCAATATGCCAGATTCAATGAAAAGCACAAGCAATAGAAAGAATAAGAAAGCTGCTATCATGTACCATATTTCGTTCCAAATACCTCCATCTTTTTTAAAGTATGGTACTAATAAAGAACAATCATCTGTTTTACAGGCTGAAAAAAAATTTAAAAAAATGTTAATTGTCTTTTCTTTTCTTTGTTTCATTAAAAGATAACTAGCCGGGGGCTTCGCCCCCTTGGAACCCCTGCAAGCTGGCTCGGGCAGGCCTGCGGCGGACCCTCGCCTTTTCTTAATTTAGAAAAAATAATTACTATTAGGTATACTATTTGAAGAAATAAAGTGGCTGTTGTATTAAACAATAAGAGGCTAAAGGAGCGGGCATCCAGTTAGTCAGTCTCCACGAAATAAAACTCTCTTTTGAGGAAACAGTTTCTGTTTTAATGAAATATAACCATCATCAGTCCATTTATCGAGAGTGTAAGCTCAAATGACAAAGCATTGACTCATATTGCGGAGTTGTCAGTAGATGTGTATTATACATAAATTCTTTGTAAAAAATACAAAGCATGCTATCAGCTAATACGATGCGCAACTCCGCAATATGACTCAATGCTTTGTCATTTGAGCTCACACTCTCGATAAATGGATATGTGGCAGATTTTTAGACTATAATTCAAACACCCCTTTTCTATATAAAATGAACACCCTTAATTATTTCTTAAGGCGTATATATACGCTGGGTGATAATGAATTTGTGCAAAAAAATCTGATAGATTTCAGGAGCATGGCAATCTCCAACTCGTATCCTGCACATTGCATTAACTATGCAATCGAGCGGTACAAACGAAAGTATAATTCTGTTAGTGCAAATTTAACACCTACACCGGTTGATCCATCAACCAGTCAAGATAAACAATTGTATTTTTCGTTATGCCATGTTCCTGGGCTCTCAGAAAATATACAAAGAACACTAAAACAGTTTGGAGCACAGACTGCCCTAAAATCACAGATGAGCTTATCCTACTTATTTAACAACAAGGACAAATTTCCCTTCGATAACAAATTTGATGTCGTTTATTTCATCAAATGTTTAGACTGTCCATCACCAACTAGAGGATATGTAGGTCAAACGGGGTGTCATATTAATCAAAGAATGGCGGGTCATAGGAGTAATATCAAGTGTAAAAAACTTGCACGGTGCTCTGCTCACATTCCTTAGAAAATAATCACAATTTCGACATAGACAATCCAAAAATTCTCCTGCAGATGAATAACACAACGAAACGTTTATTTGCGGAGAAATGCTTCATCAAAGCACTGGGGGACCGGGCAATAAATTTCCAGACTGATTGTGTGGGGCTTAGTAATTTTTATATTTCATTTCTTGATGGCCTGGGAGCCAAGTTGTGTGTGTGAATTAAATAAGTATATAATCTGCTCCATCACCATCTCGAAAATCCTTTTATTTTTTTATTGAATATAATTATAGTTGGTGGCAATGTTGTCTTTCAGATAGATTTTGATTAAAATAAAATTGTAAACAATTTTAATAATTTTATATTTTTATATAAAAAAATTCGAATATCAAATTTGTGTCAACTCATTGCCATTGACTTTTGCTCGGAGGGATTTGCTTGGGTTAGGTTGGATTATCGCCTTTCAATAAACAAACATGAGTTCGGTATACCATCATCACCTCTGACCCTATAAGAGGTCATTGTACAAAATATTTACTATAATATCAAATGTAATAAATAAAATCTCTCATTAACAAAAACAATTTTGTATCTCAAACTTGGCGCTTCGTATAAGCTGATTGCATTGCCTTGTATTTTATACAAATAATTTATGTATAATACACATCTACTGACAACTCCGCAATATGACTCAATGCTTTGTCATTTGAGCTCACACTGTATGTATCAGTAATATATTGTTTGTAAATATTCAAATAATCTTTTGTTATTTTGATTTTTCTAACTCAACAATGCTTTCAGCTCAAAATGGACTGATGATGGTTATATTTCATTAAAACCGAAACTGTTCCCTCAAAAGAGTTTCATTTCGTGGAGACTAACTAGCTGGCTGCCCGTTCCTTAAGCCTCTTATTGATTATTATTACTATTTCAATCCAGTGCCTGCTTAAGGATTCGTTTACATTCATAGAATACATAAATGTTTCTCTACACATTTCCTATGGGAGGAATCGTAACTTTAAGAATTAATAACTCAAAAAGTAATAGGAATTCGGGTGAAAATAATTTTCCTTTAATCCCTAGAAGGCCATTTTTAAGTATATAAAATTTCGTTTTAAAATTCCAAAGGGAAGTTGGTCAAACAGAGAGTGACAGACAGACGGGCAGATAGACAGAAGGACATAGCGAATTATATAAATACCGTATATTTATGAAAAGGAAAAGTAAAACAGGACACCAAGTAATAAGTCAAGTGTAAAAATCTCAAAGAAAATTAAATTTTTAGCTAGGTTATTTGTTTCAAAGGGTTTATTAATTAAAAATCAACACTTAATCAGGTCTATTCTCTAAGCAAAAATGTTAACTTTTATCTGTAAAAAGCGTTAATTCATTTTAACATTTCCTTGCATCAAATTGCTATTCAGTAAGCAAAAATTTTAACACCAAAGCGTTGACATTTAGTCAATAGTGTTAAAAATTAATATCATGTCTAGGGGTGCCTTTAATATTTTAACGCCGTATTTAATGCATAAAAATGGCGTCTTTAACCTAAAAATTAAGGTTATGATTTTGATTATGATTTTGACAGTTTTGAAATAAAAGCAACATGTTAACGTCGCTGTTAAAACTTTGTTTAGAGCAGCGGTTCCTAGCCTTTTTGGATGTGCGGCCCACTTTTCCTTAAAAAAACGCTGAGAGTATATAGACCTATATGTATTGAGTATATAGCCTATATATATAATTTTCATCTTTCCATAGACGTCCGCGGCCCAGTTCCAAAATCCCGAGGAACACAAGTGGGCCGCGGCCCACGAGTTGGGAACCGCTGGTTTAGAGAATAGGATTTTTTAACGCTGATGTTATTACTTTACTTTTTAACACCCATTTGTTGATTTTAAATTTTAACGACTGTTTTTAGAGAATAGACCTGAATACGTATTAAGTGTTAATTTTTAATTAATAAAACCTTTGAAACAAATAACCTAGTGTTTAATTTGTATATTTAACTTTAATAATTTTTTTTTTGTATATTTCTTACCACAACAGGCCCACCATGGATTCGATGAACAGAAATTCTTTCTGAGAGCTGCATCAGTTGATCGACATTTGCTATTTATTTGAATATTAGAGAATAATTTAAAAAGTGATTGACTAAACGAATATTGAGGTGATAGAAGAAAAATATATTCCAATATCTCTCCGATTTTTTGTGGTTTAAGAATTAATATAGCAACAGGACAAATAATACCTAAAAAAAAGAAAAAAAATGTATTAAAAATATGCTTGATGTAATACTCCATTTTTCGATTGTGTTAAATGATGAATGGTGAAATGAGACAACAGAGTGTGTTTAAAAATACTTTTATTTAATCTTTTGGTGAACGATTTCGTCCGAAGAACATCCTCAGGCCAGACTTTTAATTTATATACTATTTTATATTTAAATAACGCTGGCCTGAGGATGTCCTTCGGAATCGATCGCCAAAAGATTAAATAAAAGTATTTTTAAACACACTCTATTGTCTCATTTCACCAGTCATGTATTTAAAAAAATCGTTAATCAAAAAATTTATATTAATCTTACCAGTAACAATGTTGAATAAAAATAGAATATTTAATGCAGATGCCAGAGTATTAACGAAAAAACTGATAAAATATGTGAACCAAATACTTGATAAGCCATAGAGAAAAAATAGTAAAAATAAAGATCCTGAAAAAAAGAAATAAAATAAAAATAATTTATCATCTTATTTTCTTTTTAATTATTATAAATACTAACCAAATTCATGTGAAGAGAATGAGTAACCCTGGTCATAAATAGCGACAGTTGCTATCACCAAAGCAACAATCGCTATATAAATTAAGAAATCAATTAAGAAAGTAATGGCCCAATAAAGTATTGGCGAAACACCTGCCATATATTGAACTTGTTTGCTACTTGTGAGTCGTTCAAGAAGAGGAAATTGCGAGATAATAGCAAAAACGAATGTCATTCCAAGCGGTACAATCATCATCCACGTTGCTGCAGCGCCTGAAGTTGAATCCTGAAAAAGAAAAATTAATAAATGAAGAAAAAATTCCTAAAATAAAACAAAAAAATTTTTATTTGTGCAACTATAGACTATGATATATATATATACACATATACTATAGAATAAAAATGTTCCAAATCACGATCCTATTGGGTTATTCAGGAAGTAATTTCGTTTTTTTATATGAAAATCAAAAATGATTTTTTAGTAGTGAATAAATATTTTATTTAATTAATAATTGTCTATTTTGGTCCAAACCTTTGCTCTGACAGTAGCATGATTCCACGCTCATAAAATTGTTGTTCTTTGCTGGTAAAAAACTGATCCAGTTGATTTTTGACCTCCTCAATTGAAGTAAAGGTTTTACCGTCTAAAAAAATTTTGTAGAGACCAGAACAAATAATCCGAAGGTGCCAAATCTGACACTACGTCTTTTCTATTGAACAATTCTGGCCTTTTCTGTTTAAGTGAATCATTTAAGTTATCCAGCTGATGAGAGTAGACTTCAGATCGTTGTATTGTCCGGTAGAAGCTCAAAAAAAAAAAAACGATTCCTTTGAAGTCCCATCAAACAGAAGCAGATGGCATAGTCTTTTATTGATGAAATATCGGCTTTGAAAGAGCTTTGAGTTTTTTTCCATTGGCCTAGTTTTATCCGTGGTAGTTTTATACATGTATAAAACCGTGTATTATACTCGACGGGATAAAACTTGACAACTCTGGCGACGACACAAATTTTTTGGTAAGAACATGAGGAATTCATATATCGAGCTCTTAGATTAAACCTAGACGTTTCAAATGATCATGAACGGTTGAATTCGATAAATTTAATCTCTCAGCGATCTCACAAGTTGTTATTCGCCAGTTTGCATCAATCAATTAATGCCTTTATTTTGTCTTCATCAGCTTCAACTGGACTTACAGAATGAGGAGCAACTTCAATATCATAATTGCGAGATCGAACCAGTTTTGACAATGGCGTTCTGTCTATACAAATCGGTTAATTCTTCTCTTGCTAGAACAGCATTTTACCTTTTCTATAGTTAAAAAATAAAATATGCCAAAAATGTTGCTTTTTATTTTCGATATTTGACAGGGCGCCAACAAAAAAACTGCTGCTTAGAATCAAACGAACTTTTTCACAAGAAAACCTTGCTAGGCCTATATCAGCTGTCAAAATATATAAAGGTTAAGCGCGTTAAGTGTTAAGTTAGCTGTGAAAAAATAAAATTAAGTCCTTTGTTGGGAAAAAACGAAATTACTTTCCAAATAACCCAAAATTTATCTTTTGGTAAATAAGAAATAATAACTTACATTGTAAACATTACTAGTATCCTTAATTGGGTGATTAGTAGTTGAAATAGAATAAGCATTTGTAGCGGTAGCGTATCGTAGTGCAGCATTAGAAGCTAAATCTATTGAAATAGGGATAGTATGCAGTGGAAGAGTTGAAAAGAAAGCGGTCACTGTATCCTTTTCAGTTTTTCCAGCTAAGAGATAATTTTCTCTGTAGTCGTAAATATCATCATTACCAACATTTAACAAAGATTCGACAACATTTTTAGAAGAAATATATTTTGAACCTGGAAAATAATTTAAAAATGTTTTTGAATAACTTTAAAATTTACAATTTAATCTTCGCTATTATTAAAATTAAACATTTATATATAACATTTATGTGCAGCCGGGTTAGGAGACTAATTCTCTTTCTTGATTTAGACTTTCACGATTATAGTTATTAGAAATAAAAGTTTTGGCTTAAATCTTGGTTTATTTTAGCAAATAATAATACAAAAATGGTGCTTTTAATTGCAATAATTAATACAAAATAATACAAAAACTATTAATTACAATAATTGATAACACACTTTTTGTATTATTATTTGCAAAAATAAACCAAGATTTAAGTCAAAAAAAGTATTTTATTTCTAATCATTCTCGCTCTCTTATCATTATTGCAAGCAGCATTTTTATTAAAACATATTTTCATATTTTATGGATATCTTTTTTATAAAATATTTACAAGGAGTGATCAAAAAGTTTCAAGACTGTGCAAAGTGCCCTATAAGTCAGAGTTCAGCAACTTGGAAATTGAGAAAAACTGAATAATTATTTATACCCTAGAGAAGCGTCATTTTAAATTTTATTAAAATCGATTGAAAGATAAATTTTAGGGGGGTATATAGAGAAAGTAAAAAAAATCAGTCCTGGTACTTTTTTATCACCCCTCCTAAGTAATGTAAAATAGTCAATCCCAAAATTGGAAGATATAAAAATAAAATACCTGAAGCGGAAATAATATTCTTAAAGATATTTTCCCAGTTAGTATTATCAGCTTGTATCACAATGTTCTTGAGTGGATAAGTCATGAGAGACAAAAGCAAAGCAGGTTCAGTATTTTCAAAGTAGCTCATATACATTGAATAAAGAACTACCAATATTGGTATCGCAACCTAAAATAATTATATGTTAGTGTTTTGTATGTAATTGAAGTGATTTTTAAAAAATTTCTTACCTCTAATAATAATAAAAACCAGCGACGTCTAGTGTAAATTAATTTCTTCACAAACAATGCTTGACTACGTTGTAAAAAGAGAGAAGAATTACCTAGACGAGTATATCTAATTCTAGAAGGTTCAGAAGAATCAGTAGCAGTTGTACCTAAAAATAAAGTAATTTGGGATTTGTACTCTTATAATCAGCCAAGATAATCCGAGAAGGAAATAATAGTAACCAGATATCACATTTTGTACGAATAATGCAATTATTCTGTTTCTATTCTGAAGGCACGAATTATTTTTATTCGATTGTTTTAAAAAAGGAGGTATTTTAAGGACAAAGAAACCTTATTGAAATTGATTTTATAATACCAATTTCAACAAGGTTTCTTTGTCCTTAAAATATCTCCTTTTTTAAAACAATCGAATTATAATAATAATCAGGACTACGCCATTTTTCAAGAATTATTTTGAAATAGAAGGTCTATTTTATAACAGTTTTACACAGTACAGTAAATTATAGTCAATTATCAAATTGCCTCTGTCCCTTGGAGCAGAGATAGAAGTCTCTATTTCTAAGGATCAGTGGTTTGTTTGTGGTCTTGAGCAACAAAAATAAATAAACCGTAAAGAAAAAAATTAATTACATATATAATAAAAATCACTACGTTTTAAGTTATTTAGTAACAGTTAAGAATTCATATAATTTGCTTTGACTTACCCGAAGAGCGAGCATGTTTCAATTGGAGTTTAGATTCGTTTTCATCTTTCTCCAACCTGAAAAATAAAATTTTTTTTTATATATTCTGTGAGTATATTTTTTCAGAGGGATCAAGGACCTTAATGTCCTGGGAATAATCTTCTTTTGCACAAAGTAAACAGTGAGGTAAGAAAACTCATGCTGGGGTTAGAAGTTACTTTACTAGTAAATATAAATAATTTAAATTAAATTGTATGCTGGGTATGTGAGATTGGAGTTGGGAGGAATAAAACCAGCGTTGTCGAACACCTTTACACTTTTATTCAAGCAGACGTTTCTGCAACCATAACGTCTGCTTGAATAAAAGTGTAAAGGTGTTCGACAACGCTGGTTTTATTTCTCCCAACTCCAATATAAATAATTTTCAGATGAAGATAGGCGACAAGCCAGGTGGATATTTTTGAGAAGGATGTAGATAAATAAAAATTTGGTGATGATTTTCAAGTCAATTTATACGGATTTTCCCCTACCGCTTTACGTCTACGTTTCGGAGTTCAAACGTAGAGAGACGTATAGCGGAAGGGAAAAATCCGAATAAATTGGTCTGGACATCATCTCCAGATTTTTATTTATCTACATCCTTCTCAATAAATAATTTTCAATTATTTGAATTAGATTTTCATGTCTTAAATTTTTTCGGACATTTTAAGGGTGTATTTTACTATTTTTCTCTTTTGAAACGTATTAAGCGTTTTACCAATATAAAGATATCATCTAGTCTTATTTATCATTTAATATTAGTTAAATTGATATTAGCATTATTAAATAATAGCCGCGGCGCCTCCCTCCTCGACCCCCTCCCCTTCAGCTTAATTATGAAAAAAAATTATCATTACTATATTCTACTCCAGTGCCTGCTTGAGGATTGGTTTACATTCATAGAATTCATAAATGCAATAAAATAAATATTTCTCTATACATTTCCTATGAGAGAAATAGTAATTTTAGGAATTAATAACACAAAAAGTTATAGGAATTTTGGGATGAAAACAATTTTCGTGTAATCCCTAGAAGGCACTCTAAGTAGCATATATAAAATTTGCTTTCGAAATTCCAAAGGGAAGTTGGCCAAATAGAGCGCGACAGACAGACGGAAATTAGCGAATTATAGAAATAGACGCCCAGCTGAGCTGACTATTAAAGCACACACGATTTTAATTGATTGCAAGGCATAATTAATTTATTGAAATGGCAGGTAGAAAAGAAAAAATATATGATATATATGAATATATAGGCTATTTCCTTAAATTTTGAAGATTTACCTTAAAAAGACATCTTCCAAAGTAGAAACAGAAATACCAATAGAATTAATTTCAAGAGCACTTTTCTGCTTTTCTAATGTGGAAAAGAGATCTGAAAATTGTGGCGTTGCAGTAATAGGTAAAGAAAAGGTCAAAAGCGAGCGATAAGATGTTTCTAGATTAGCATCTCCCACTTGGCTCTTGACCAAATTAGTGATTTCATTCAACTTATTTGGATTTGAATAAAGCATCTTAAGTTGGTAACCAGACCCTAAAAATATCAATAACAATTAATTAATTAAATTTTAAAATTATAATAAAAATATTTAAAAAATCATACCATATTTCCGTTTGAGAAAAATAGAGGTTCCTGCGCAACGAACTTTGCCTTGTGCCATAATCGCAATCCGATCACCCAAAACATCAGCTTCCTCCATAAAGTGTGTTGTTATCAAAATAGTCCTTTGGCCTCTCATATTCTATCAACAGTCAAATTTTATTAAATTATTTTCATAAATAGATATAGAGATATTTTTATTCACTCACAAGTAAATGATCCCAGATAGCTCGTCGAGATTGAGGATCCATTCCTGATGTAGGCTCATCCAAAATAACAACCTAAAAATTATTTTTATTTATTTTTGTCTGATTGAAATGATGATGGTGAGGGAGAAGAGCCTTATTTCAACTTATTCTCTATCAAAATATTCTCTCCCAACGGTTCAGCAAAGAGACCCCCCCCCCTCTGCTCTGAACATTCAGGGGGGAGGGGCTAAATGTTCAGAGCAACCATCCATCTACCTATCTTATCATCAAATTTATCAACTCTGGCTGTTTCTACTTGTGAATAAAAAATATGTTTTTCCACAGGCCTACCTTAGAATGACCAATAAGAGAGATTCCTAAAGATAATTTTCGTTTCATGCCACCTGAAAGGGCTTTGGCAAGACTATTCCTTTTCGATTCAATATTAAGAAGAGACATTAAATTTTCAGCATCTTCACGAGCTTCATTCCTGGAATTTCCTTTTATCTATAATAAAGTAAAAATTATTATTAATATACGACTCTTATAATTTAAATATATTTTCACTAAAATATGGGAAGACACGATTGATAGGTTTTTCCCAATATAAATTATCAAGGATTTTATTTTTACCATGCTAAAGAAGAGGAGATGTTCAAATACTGTAAATTCATTAAAATGCATATTTTCTTGAGGACAAAGCCCTATATTTTTTCGAATCTCAGTAAGATCTGTTGCTACATTTTTTCCATCGATACGAATGACTCCTTCAGTTGGTGAATATAAACCTTAAAAAATATATATAATATGAAATATTTATTTATCTATTATTAAAATATTTATACTATACCAGTTATCATTGACATGAGAGTAGTTTTCCCGGCTCCATTATGTCCAAGAAGTGCAGTTATTTCATTCTTATATATAGTTAAATTAACACGATCAACTGCTACTTTTTTTCCAAAAACTTTTCTAATTTCTGAAATTTCTATTCCCGGTTCTAAATCAGGTGGAACTTGTTCAAATGCTGATGGATGTTGATTAATATCTTCATTATGTTGTATAGAATCAAGATGGTTTACTTTGTGAAGTCGAGGAATAAATTTCTAAATAATAATAAAAAAAAAATAATTTATATCAATTTTTCAAAGTTATTTAGTTCATATAAAAATATCATTTAAAGTGTATTTCAAACGAATTCTACGAAAAATTTCACTGATAAACTTTTTAAAGAGCAACTAAAAAATAGTTGATTTATGAATTTTAAACAAAATCGCTGGAGTGAATTTTGAGAAAATTGAAAAAGTAAATTAGTAGGTTAAGAGACAGACCATGTCGCGAAAATAACTTTTTTGGATTCAGAGGAACTTAAAACGTGAAGATTTACTTCGAAATCGAATTTTTGACTTGAATCCAATACTTTCTCTCTCTATATATTTCATATATAGGCAGAGAAAGTAAAAAATAGATATTAAATACAATTTTATTTATCTCAGACTTAAGAAGGAGTAATTTATATAATACCTCAACAGGAAAATACCAGGACCGAGCTACACCATATTTTCCAGGTTTCAAATTATCAATGTACCATGTTAGCACAGCTCCAATAAAAATATCCAAAATAAACATAAGCCAAAGACCAAGCATTGATAATCCGTTTACGTTTTCAGTCATATTATACCATTGGATACCAATTTCTAGAAAATATAAAATATAATATAATAATTTATTTGAAAAATGCCTAAAGAAAATTTTTTAACTTACGTCGAGATTCAAAATTCAGGATCAAAGTTAAACATAAAGATATGTTTTTAATAAAAAATAATGCATTTGCATAGGAATGATCACTCCATAATGCTGTTAATGGAACACTGGCTAAGATATTCCATAATAAAATGACCACAATCATTCCAACCATTGCTGAAAATATCAATTAATTTCATTAAAATTGTTATATTATTAAATTATTAAACTTTCATAAAATTATCTCCATAATTCCCAAGATTTAAAAGCAGGAAAACTTTTTTTAAGTTTTCAGCATCTGAGACCAAGAAGTCTCTTAACAATACAATAATATTTATTATGACATACATATATTTTTTTTGTTTAAGGTCTTTTTCGGCATCTGAGGGCATTTAGATCCCATCCCTAATTATTTCAAATGATTGGTAGCCAATTCAAATGAAATAAATTTTTCTCGCTTGGAACAGGAAGCTAAACCTGGATCCTAAGCACGAGAAGCTATGTTTTCTCTCGGAGCCACGGGTCACGAGCATCACGAGCATACTGTATATATATAACATATAATCCAGACACATTTATTTATATTATAGGGGGCAGGACCGGATCTAGGGGTGGGGGCAGTGGGTGTGTGTGCCCGGGCGGCAGATTTTAGGGGGCGGCAATTAAAGAAAGATTTACTAAAAAAAAGGAAAAATGATATGAATTTTGTATAGAAAATTTTAAGGAGAGGGCGGCCCTGATAGGGGGATTTGGAGGAAGATAATTCATAATAGCCAATAGTAAAAGAATACTAGCGAAAAAAAGACAGATTTTTGGTGAAATTAAAAACTAAATAAATAATATTTGTTAAATAAACTTACGTCGTGAAAAAAAAGTCGTAACAAAAAATACAAAAGTAATAGCTGCCGTGATAAAAAGAAAGAAAGTAATAAATATGATAAATGGATTTCCAAATTGAAGAATAGGTCCACTTTCAACAATCGTACGACAGAGAAGAATATCCATAATAATAATCACAGGCAAATATATAAGCATAGTATTTATATACCAGCCAAACCAGAGCATTGTCGAATTGATACCCATCATTTTTTGTAATTCCTAAAAAAAAATCAATTTTAAATTATCAATTCTAAAAATAATATTATTTATAAATATATGACAAACCTTTATTCCAGAGTTTTTTTCATCAAGTATATTGTGAGAAAGTCGTGAACCCAATATAATAAATCCAGAAAGTATAAAACCAGCCATTATTTCATTTAAAACAGACGAATAATCGCTAATATATTTGGGATAAGGAAATTCTTCCATTTCGAGCTGAAAATAAAGAAACATGATATTTAATTCTGAATTTCATTGTAAAATTTTAATGAGAGAATAGTTAATTAATATTTAGTCTTTATATTTTTTTTACTTTTCTGGTTTTTCTATTTCGAAAAGAATTGAGTAAAAATAAATAGTTTAGACCAGGGGTGGCCAACCAAAATGATCTTTTGGGTCACTTTGGAAAAGCATCATAACTCCGCGGGCCACATATAAAATTATATATCCCCATATTAGATTTAGAACCACTATAGACATTTTTTTGAAGTTAAAAAAATAAAATAGATATATTTTTTTTATTATATTCATCGAATTAATAAAAATAAAAAAATCTGGTGTGACTGGTCTCAAGGCACACAACTTTCTCTTACCCTTCGGCAAGATAAAGTTGAGTTCTGTGCTTGTGACCCCAGATTTTTTTTTAAAGTGTTGATGAATCTCGCGGGCCGGGAAAATCTTCAAGCCGGGCTGCGGGTTGGCCACTACTGGTTTAGATATTGAAAATAAATATGAATGTAAACTATGTTTTTTTATTTACTTACATTCAAAGTCTTATTAGAATTCATTAAAATGAAAGCTTTATTAACAAGTATTTGTATCGCAGCAAATCCAGTATCATTATAGGGATCTGAAAAAAATGGTTAAATTAATTTTACTTTTAGTGAGGTACTGAGTCTTTCCTGAGAGTTATTTGGGAAGGGGACGTGTTTACTAAAATCTATCAAAAGAGTTGGAACAATTTTCCTTAAAATTTAATTTATCGATCTCGCGTTTTCAAGTTATTTATTAATATCTTAAACTCATGTTATGAGGGTGTGGTATATGGGCAGCCAAAGCGAAAAAATAAAAGTCTATATTTTAGCGACGTTTCGATTGCCGATCCTAGTCTTCATCAGGACAAAAATTGATGTCAGTTGTCAGGTAAGTTGACATGGCAGTGTAGCAACGTTTTTATCAATTTATATTTTCTTGAAAAATTCTCTTTACTGTAGATCGACCTCAAGTGAATCAAGAGCGGACCCTGAAGAGTTTCTCGAGGGAGGGAGGGGGGGGGGGTAATCTGGTGTGACTGGTCGCATAGCATAAAATTTTTTCTTACATTCAGTAATTTAAAGGTGCATTCTGTACTTGTTTACCAGAATATAAATACAAATCAAATTTTTAAGTATTAATTTTGAAAATTGTATTCCAAAAAAAAAATATTTTTCTCAAATCTCGGGGGTGGGGGTAATTATTCCCTTTTTGACATCAAATTTTGCCCTGATGAAGAGTGCGATCGGTCGAAACTGTTGGATTCACTTATAATTCATATTCTTTGATATTGCTTATATATATTGTTGTGTTCAAAATATATTCAGTTAAAATAAATAATCTAAAATGTAAACACGTTCTATTTTATTAAATAAGAAAGTATTAAGTATTTAATTAAAACGACAAATCCACGACAGAAACGTCGACAAAATATAGACTTTTATTTTATTTTTTCGCTTTGGCTGCCCATATACCACATCCTCAAATTATAATATTCAGCCATTTAGAAACAACTTCAAGTAAACTCATAATATTGTTTGACTGATGATAAAACTTACAAATATTCATTGTTGATGGACCAGGGAAAGAATATTGAGGTTGTGTAGCATGAGTATTCCAGCTTGAATGAACAGTTCTTAATTTATATTCTAGTTTCTTCACATTGTTAATACCCAAAGATGCTTCTCCTTGAAAAACAATTCCAATTGCTTTCGGACTTGTAGAGAAATTGGTATGTAAACTCTGTATTCTAGAGACGAGATCATCCTCATTGGCAGTAGCAGCTAGAAGATAAAAATTTTATTTAATAAACTAAAAATAAATTAATATTTGCATCCTAATTTATTTATTTTTCAAAATATAAATGACCGTAGAGGTGGAGTTTAATTTAAAAATGGGCCATGACCATTTTTGAAAAAAATTAAGCTTACAACAATAGAGAAGTATGATATTTTTATCAGTAAATAATTTATGATCAAAATAAACTTGTAATCAAAAATAAACTCACCAATAACAAAATTATCCTCTTCCAATAAATTTAAAATTCGTTTTGTATAAGTGTTTTCTGGAGTATAAAATATATTAATAATTGGAAAATGTGTTAAATCCGGCACATATGGATCTGAAATTTCTTCAGGAATTTCATGTGAGTCCGGAGGTGAGTAATGCTTTATAATTAATAGAATAGCTATAGTAAATAATGGTATTATAATCTCAATTATAGAACAAGCCCAGAAGCGTCGGCGGTATATCACACTTTTCCAAAGCAGCACCCAAAGACATGTGAAGAAATTTCTTATTGAGCCCATTTTTCGAGTCGAACAACACCTCTAAAAAAAAAGTTAAAAAATTAATAAAATGACATATTAATATAATTAAAAAATCTACTTTAAATAATGTAAACAATCCTAAAAGAATAATTCAAAATAAACATCAATAACAAAAAAATGTACCTGGTTATTTGGAAGAGGTTCATAACCTCGATGTCGATATATTAATGTTTTTAGATTGAACGGCATTGAATCAATTAATTTAATTATTCAAAACTTTATAAATAATGAATCTTTTGAATAATATATTTGGTTAGAATTGAGAATAAAAGTCAATGATTTGTTTTGTTTACAAATAACAAATTGGTGGACAAATTTAAAAAATGTTTTTATTTTTTAGCGTTAATTAATTAATATTAAAGATAACAAAGGTTAAAGAATTAAATTTGTAAGCGATTATAAGAAGGGTACTTGATAAAGACAAAAGAATCTTTCTCAAATGTATGCAAACTCTTTTCTGAAACGCAGTGAAAATTTTCTTATTATTATCATAAATATCGGTGACGTTGAAATTTTTATCAGAAATTGATAATGTTTACGTGTAACCTGATAAATTTTATTCTTTAGAAAATATAAAAAACAAGCATAACAAGCGAGCTGTTTCCTCTGCACGGATAAAGTGGGTGAGTTTGTTCCATTAGTGAATGGCAAGTGCCTGTGCCTTCCGGTGCAGTTCAATGATACAAGTTTAGTAAATCTGACTTTTTTGTGGAAGCGAGGTAGGGGAAGTGACAATTCTATAACTTTATGAAACCTTTGAGAAAAAAACACAATTTAATTTTGATCTATTAGTGTGTTATACAGATTAGCTGAGTTAATTGTTGAAAAAGATGAAAATTAAAAAACTCAAACCTCAAGGCTAGCTAGACATTTCCTGTTATTATATATATGATATAATTTCAACTATATGTAAAAAAAATAAAAGTATATGAACAAAGTTTTTCTAAATAGTTGAATGATTTTTTGATTGAAATAACGACATTACCAAAGCTCCGTACCTGAAGTGAAACTTCAGTGGTGATTATAGTATAAATATATTAAACAGCTCGGGATTTCTTCTTTCATTTTCATTCTTTTGAATCGATAATTTTGATGCTTACTGAGTTTGGTGTTAGCTTGGGGTGGAGGGTCAGTGCAACAATGGAATAAATATTAAGGAGACCCTAGATGGTCAATCATTTTGATCAAACGATCGAGTCATTCGATTAATGCAGGCTTCAATCAATCAAACCTTATTATCACAGTTACATTTGCATTAGGTTCCCTGTTGAAATTCTTGAAGAGTTAGAGATACGATTGAGATTTAAAGAAATTAAAAATTTCATGACTAAGTCCTGATCGATCCACAGAAACCAAAGAACAATTCTTTTAAAGAACAAAGAATTGTTCCATATATCATTTATAATAGATATTAGACGAATCAATTTAGAAATCAAAGAAGGCACAAAGGATATTTTGAAAAGTGTGCAAAAGATAGCCAAAAGCGCACCGCTTAGTGTCTTCGAGCTCAATAGTTGGAGGAATCTTTGGCTCTCGACAAAAATAGACTCATCAGTTTAAACGAAAGGAAAAAGATGGTTTGAGGCACGGACAAAAGGATAGATCAAAAATTTTTTTTACAGAGCGGATGGTGAATTAATAGAAACAAAAATTTTTAAAAAGTTATTAAAACCAACATTTTAAAGTTTTTTTTTTTTTTTTTTTTTATTTCATTAGGTCCTTTTCGGCAACGAAGGCCCCGTCTCTATTTATTTAATATGGATTGGTAGCCAATCCAATAAATTGCCGCATGAGACGGGATGCGAACCCGAGAAACTTGGTACAAATTACCAGCACGCTAATCACGACAACAAGGCCCGAGGGCTAAAACTTTCTTCTTTCAATGATCTATCATAGGCGAAATTCCAGAGTGGGAAAAATAATTGATATGTTCAAGTTATTTATCTTTTATTATAACAGTTAAAAGAAAAAAATTGAGAATTAGCAGGACATCTTCATTTTTTTCTATTTACGAATTTAAGATAAATAACTTAACATCAAGTTCTAATTTGTTGGGGAAATTTTTCCCGTCCCAGTAAAACAATACCAATTTTAGCTTGAGAAATATGGGTAATAATGGTTGCAATCCACTCACCAGGGGAGCGGGTATAATTTTATAAAAAATCAAGCGACAGAATCTGAATAATTTTAAAGGAGGATGCGGGAAGGATTTGGATGCGTCTCTTAAGAGAACAAAAAACTTGGTTTACGAAATATTAAAAAAAATAAATAAATAATACGAAAAAACTAGCTTTAATATTATGCAATAAGAATGAATTTTATTTTAGCCTATACCATTGGCCTGATTTTTTTTTATATGTAATTAATTCAAAATAAATTTAAAAATATACAGTATATACTGTATAAGAGAATTTTATTTTATGCTTACAGTGAAACATAAAAAAATATTGAAAGATCTAGTTACCTTAATTTTTTTTGTGAATAAAGACCCCTGAGTGTACTGGATTTTATCAGAAATATAGATAGGTTTATTTATTTCATTTTATGAGACATTCAATGCTTTGTCCGAGTGAAACTTGAATCAACTGAATGAAATGTGCGGAGGAGGAAAACGATCGAAGAATCTACACCCCTTCAGCCGCCCCCCACAATCCCCTCCATTTTTCAAGTAAACCTCATCATCATAATAAGCGCATCTTAAAAATTTATTTTTTATATAATTATATATTTATAGAGCAAATATCCAGGGATAACTATTTCAGAGAAACTACTGATAAACCCAAGTAGTAAATCTGTCAGTTTTTACTTTCTCTTGCCTATATACATGGGCGTACCCAGCGAGGGGCAGGGGGCAGCTGCCCCCCCCCCTAGAAGCAACAAAAAAAAAATTAAATGTTTATAAAGTGATGAAACGAAACAAAATTGGTGGATGGCGACGGGGAATGATTCTTTTTGTTAGGACTCGAGGGTTTTTAGGCCTTTAATTCGAAGGCTTTACCTCTCTATATAAAAAATAGCTCTGTCACAATCTGGACGACCATGATCTGCCCCCCCCCCGGACGACCATGATCTGACCATGCCCCCCCTAGATTTGATCCTGGGTACGCCCATGCCTATATATGTAATATATAGAAAGTATTGGATTCATGTTAAAAATTCGATGCCGGGATTTTGATGAATAGACACGTTTTGAGGACCCCTGAATCCAAAAAAGTGTGGTTTTCGCGACATGGTCTGTCTGTGAACAAAATATCTCAAGAACGAAAAGAGCTAGGAAGTTGAAATTTTATATTTAAGTTAGGTACCCTCCTGGGATGTGACACGAAGCTTTTTAACAAAATCGGCCAAAAAGTACTAGTAGACTACTTTTCTGATGTATTTTTCAGTTATTTTTTCGATTTTCTCAAAATTTGCTTCAACGATTTTGATTAATATAAATTTTACATCCTGAAATTCTAATGTACCGTACTGACGTAACTAAATAAAAAAATCTGGTGTGACAAGCACAGAACACAACTTTCGATTACCGAAGGTATGAGAAAGTTGCGTGCTGTTCGACCAGTCACATCAGATTTTTTCTCTTTTTTAAGGGATTACTTATTTATTAATTGAAAATAAAATATTTTTCTTTTGCACTTTTGATTTCCAAATATAGAAAATTTCTAGAGATATTTCGGCCGCATCACACAGCCCTTAGCCAAAAAATTTAAAGCTGGAAAACGGTCACAAAATAAAATAAATCTGTTCGATACAAAACTTTTTTCCAAATATACATAGCTCCTTTATCTATCACAACTCGTTTGATTTCCCATTGCTTTAAATTTCTTGGCTGAGGATGGCTGTGTGATACGGCCGAAATATCCCCAAAAATTTTGTATAGAATTTTGTATTAGAAATAAAAGGTGCGAAAGAAAATTAGGATTTATCTTTTATTTTCAATATTATTTTTGCCAAAATTTTTTTTGAAATTTTAATAATATATTACTTATTTAGATACTCTTTTAGCACGACAGATCTGATTTTTCAATAATAGAAAGAAAAATTATATTTCCATATAATAACTGAAATAAATATTCAATAATTATATAAGCTTAGTATTTTTTTAATCAATTCCTGATTTTCATGTATATGTGGGCGAATTCTATGAAAAGTCGATGAGAAAAAATACCACGTTTGATTTCATCATTTTACTTTAGTGCATTTTCTGCCAACTCCGCACCACGGGAATAAGGCGAGGAAAGAAGATGGCTTTTGTGTATTTTTATTATATGCCCTCCCCCTTTATCAAAACTACGCCCCTAAACTCAAAAGAAGCAGCATTTTAATGCTTTGAGTGTGCGGTGGGTGGAGGGAGGGGGCAAAAAGTAACGAAATATTTTGTGTCTAAAGAGATTCGAGGATAAAAATTTGGATGAATATTTAAAATTTCGTTAGAGACACATGCATTATATGATAGTGAAAGCAGTTTATGGTTTTCACATTGCACGCAAAGTAATTTCATACTAATAGGCTATATATATTTTCTAGATATATCTAGTTTTACCAAGAAAATTGTTTAATGTTAATATGAATAAATTTTTTAGACGTCTCATTTAAATATATATGTATAAAATCTGGTGTGACTGGCGCACAGCACACAACTTTCTCTTACCTTCGGTAATCGAAAGTTGTGTACTGTGCTTGTCTCACCAGATTTTTTGTGTCGACATGTATTTAGTTTCCGACAGTAGGGTACATTCGATTTTCAAGATGTAAAATTTATAAGTATGGCAAAATATTTATATGTTGTTACCATGGCAACCATTTCTCCTATCTTTTCTATGGAGTACAAGAGTAAAGTGGTCTTCAGAAGATTTCAATGACAAAATGAGAATATACATTTTAAAGAGAATCTAAAAAATAATTGATTTTTGAATTTAAAAAAAAAATCGTTGGAGCAAATTTAGAGAAAATCGAAAAAAACTGAAAAAGTGCATCAGTAAAGTACTAGTACTCTTTGGCCGATTTTGTTCAAAAGCTTCGTGTCACGTCCCATGGGGGTGCCTAACTTAAATATAAAATTTCAACCTCCTAGCTCTTTTCGTTCTTGAGATATTTTGTTCACAGACACACACACAGACAGACAGACCATGTCGCGAAAACCACTTTTTTGGATTCAGGGGACCTCAAAACGTGAAGATCCATCAAAATCTCGACATCGAATTTTTGACATGAATCCAATACTTTCTCTCTATATATATATTACATATATACATAGGTAAGAGAAAGTAAAATGAAGGTTTAATTTTTATTTTGAGGTAGAACTATCCTTAATTCATTTTATGAATTAATATTTTGAGATTTTATTTTTATTTTACTTAATTTCACCAATATGACATGTGTAATGTATAAAATGTGGCACAACCAGAATTTTTTTTTGGAAATTTTTTAAAAGGCAGAATTGATTCTGGGGGAGATGGATTATGATTTTTGTATTGACATAATAGAGAATCTTCCGGGGATTTAATGGTTTTAAGGTTAATAACACTTAAAACAAATGCAAAACAAATGCAAAAATTTTTAAATTGAAAAGACTATAAAATCATGTTCTAGGGGATATTTTTTATGTGTCCTGGATCCCCCCCCCCCCCGCCCCCTGGGTTTCAATCTCAAAATTTCCCCATTTCTGGTTGTGCCACTGCGTAAGAATGAATGTTATAATTTTAGTAAGATAAAAAAAATCGGAACTCACTTTTTGTTATCTCCGAATAAAAATGAGTGAACTGCCAATATTAGTTGAAATTATTTCAAAATAGTTTTTTCTTCTTGATATAAAAATGACTGTAGATTTTTGATTGGTTCAGGACAGGAGTTGACATGAAAGAACTAGGTCCAGATTTTGATCATCCCTGATTTAGTTTTTTTCGAAATCTTGTGTTTCTAGAACAGAGACGAAAAATTAGGTTTGTGTTTATGTATAGTCGCTTATACTAAACTCTATTTATATATCAGAATGAGTTTGAAATTGGAAAATCAAAAAGTAATACAAATTTATTATTTGTAAATGTATATGGGGATCAAAAAATTCATTTTAAAATTCAATGAGAAAAATGTCCAGCCAGAGACATAATGTCGCTTGGGAATTTTATATCTATATTAATATATACTTTTCACTTGTGGGAATACCAACATTATGAAGGAAAGAAAGATTGGATTGGTGTGAAATTTAAAGAATATATATATATGAAAAATGATTACAAACTCAGCTTGCATGAAATGGAAAAAAATTTCTTCAACATCTATTCTAAAATATTGTATAATATGATGAAAAAGAAAAACTCAATTTTACCGAACGTCATTATATAATGAAAATATTTATATTAATTGTTTGACTTTTCGAGATTTAGGCCTATTTTAGTATAAATTAAATTACACTAGTCGACAAGAATGAACTTTTTTCTTTTACAAGAAAAAAGAGATAAGATTCTAGAAATATTTTTCATGCTGAATTCAAATATCAATTCGGTTTTGCCCCATCATCAGGCACAGTTTTAAGCAGGCCATTCACGATCCTCCTCCATCCAAATGGAGCAATGTCACTCCAAAAACTGACCGTGAGTGGGAAAAAAACAAATGGATGACGTTGAGTGACACGATCAGTTGGATTTCTAATCAGTCCAAAATCCAGTTCGTCAAGCCATTCGTCCATCACTCTAACTCATTGTGAATGGAGAAGCTCACGTGGAGCGACACCAAGTCTTCACGCCACTTGATCGTCAGTGTTAAAAACGTGGTCCAATTTTGACTCATTCTCTCATAAAATGCAAAATAGGAAAAGCACACACACTCGATGAGACACGTACTGGACGTGGAGTGACCGTGAATGGAGGTAATTTCTCTTGATAACTAAAATTGCTTTCTAAGTGAATTCATATACCCGAATGCCGTGCTGTGGTCTAGTGGTAAGGGCACACCGAATACACATTGGTGGATCCGAGGTTCAACTCCAATATTAGAGAGCCCAATGTTTAGAAACCTCTGGCCTAAACAATCATAAATATTTATAATTTTTTCACTAGGTGTAAATAGATATGTAAATAAAAGTAAATAAGATAAAAATTCCGTATGTTTGGTGTCCATTGAGATAATATCATCTACTTGCAAACAAAGCAAATGAATCACTCTTGTTTGTTAGATTGTGATAAGACATAATATTTTTTAAAGTAAATAACAAACAGGTAGTTGGAAGATTTTTTATAACAAGTCAGCTGATTTTTTATCCAAATAAAATATTATTTAATATTTAATTTTCATTCAATCAAATTTCATAATGCTTCAAAATTAATTAAATAGAGTAATTATCCAACTGTTGATGATAGAGGGAATTGCAGGCCACACCCTTATAACAAAAAGTTTGCATGACCTAAAAATCTGGAAATCACTTATTATTTCAAATATTAATAAGATTGTAAACTCTAAATGGCTTCTGTAGCCGAAAGAGTATAAATAAATTATAAAAAAAACATTCAAGCCTTATTCCCTGGATTTAATTTACGAGTGAGGTCCTATTTTGTCCCCTTTAAAAAGAGCCAATATTAAAGCCAACAGTTTTAGCAAAATTTAAATGAATAATCGATATTGTTTTTAATTATGTTCCAATAAATTTTCCCCGAAAATATTATATAACTATTGTTATGAGTAATTAATTTTCGCTCGGCTAACTTTCAGATTCGTTCTTTGGTAAATAAATCTTAATAAGCAACGCTGAACTGGGGTGGCGGTCTTCCTTTTTTGGGCCCCTTTCCGTTTCGCAGGCGCCAAAGATCTGCCCCAGACTCCGGCGGCGACGTCAAGTCTAAAGGCCATTAACAAAAACTAGTAGTTTTGATCAATAGATGTCTTTTTTATCAAATAAAACTCTAACTAGATAATAAAAAAACTTGGACGACCTTTAAAATATTTTTCTAATCGACAAAAATATTTACGAAAAAGTAAAAATTTGGTGTGACTGGTCGCACAGCGCATAACTAACACAGCGGTAACTAACTTAAATATCAAATTTCAGCCTCCTTCGGCTCTAGAGATATTTTGTTCACACACACAGTCAGTTGTGGGATCCACTTTTTTTGAAAGCAGGGACCTCAAAACGTGTATTTCCATCAAAATCTCGACATCGAATTTTTAACATAAGTCCAATACTTGCAATATCATGGACGTCCGCAGGGGGGGGGGCAACAAAAAAATCCTGCGGACGCCCTTGCGTAATATATATATATATATATATATATATAAGCATACATGTAAGAGAAAGTAGGCCTTGGCAAACAATAAATAAATAAAAGTGGCGATTATACAAAGAATGTATTCAAATCTATCATATCATATCATATGGAAATAATGTAAATAACATTTTTAATATTTCAGATGCCAGCAAAAAAAACACGCCTTTTCTAATACTCTATTAGAAAGTACATGCGTCTGGCGAGTCACTCTGAGAAATGGTTTTAAATCATACGCAAATAATTGTATCATATGTATATAGATACTATTTTTCCCTCAGTGACTTGCTTATTAGATGTTGTCCCATCCATATATAGAATGGCTTCTCATGCATTTGATAATTTTGTAAAACGCTCCACAATCGTATAATTTGATGCACTGAGGATGGTTTGCGTTAGGCTTACCAAAATATTTGCAAATAAATTATTTTAAAGTGGAAAGCAGTCGCTGGTTATCTTTTCTCCATAACCTTAATTTACTTTTAAGTTCAATTTTTTCCAGGTACCTCGTTGTTGCCAGTCAGTTTTAGTCCAATGGAGGTTTCTGTATCGTCTGTCCCACAAGTTCAGGAAGCTGGGATAGTTGTCAGTCTGTTTCTTCAGCGACAAAGTTAATATTTGGAGTCTCCATAAATCATCTAACGATGTATCTTGATAGTTCAATTTCTCAAGAATTGACGACAAATCATTATAGTCTTATTGTTTTTATTCTGTTGACTTTACACAGTATATTCGCCACAAATAAAATAAAAGTTATCCGGAGAAAGAACACATCTCACCATAATCCAAACCTAAAACACGGACATAGTAACCAGTGATATTTGGGGCTTGAACCACCTGTAAAATGTGAGATAAAGCTGTTCGCAGGCTTATGCAGAGAGACAGTGTTAATATTGTGCCCTCTTTAGACCATCACACAGCATGTTTTGGACTCCGGATAATTTGAGAGATATATTTAGAAGGTCACTAATACTCCTCCCTTAAAATGCGTTCAAATGTTTTTCCCAGTTTCATTGATTAAAAAACTGTCAATAAATTCTATTCAGTTTTTTTCATGCAGATCCGTGTAATTAATTATTGATCAAATAAATATAATAGGTAATAACTCCATATGGATAAATTATTTGCAATCGCAAATGAATAGTTCAAGGATAGCCATATGAATAGATATCGGAACTAAATAAAAGGAAGTTGAATGAGTCATTTTTTTTGTTATATAGCTATTTAGCTTTCCATTTTAGACAACAAATGGGGAAAAAATAAAATTTCCGACAATATTATAATAATATTAATTGGATACAAAATACTAAATGCCTCAGTGGTCAAATTTATAACCTTCACAAGTGTACTACCTCCCCAGGTAGTCATCGGTACACGTCATTTAAAAAAATATATATATATATAAAATTTCTTTGCTCCCAGGAGCTCAAATGCCTCCAAATCAATAAAAAAAAATCTCGGAAAATTTGATCTCTTAATATTAGTCCGCATTCCAACCTGTTTCTTATGGAAATAACATGAGAAATATTTCTTTCGTTGTTCAGAATTTTTTAACTCAGGGACAGATAAATTTAAAATGATGAGTCTCACATGTTTTATAGAGAATTCGACGCTCTACAAAAAAAAGATCGATTTTAGCTAAGTCAATTAGTTTAAAAAGTTATTCGAGCTCAAAGTTTGATATTCATATAATTATCAGTATTATGATGCATATTCATAAAATTAACATTTGAGTTTTGAAATATATTAGATTTTGGTAGTATGTTTTTTTGTTCGAAATTAATTTATGAAATTCTATGAGGTTAAACGCAAATTTGAATTAATTTTACTTTCTCTACCTATGTATATATGTAATATATATATAGAGAGAAAGTATTGGATTCATGTCAAAAATTCGATGTTGAGATTTTGATGGATCTTCACGTTTTGAGGTCCCCTGAATCCAAAAAGTGGTTTTCGCGACATGGTCTGTCTCTTTTCTCTCTGTGTGTGTGTGTGTGTGTGTGTGTCTGTGTGTCTGTGTGTGTCAATTTTAAGCATGAAGGAATTGAGCTAGGAGGTTGAAATTTTATATTTAAGTTAAACATCCCCGGGACCGGAAAAATAGCTTTTAATCAAAATCGGCCAAAGAGTACTAGTACTTTACTGATGTACTTTTTCAGTTTTTTTCGATTTTCTCAAAATTTGCTCCAACGATTTTTTTTAAATTCAAAAATCAATTATTTTTTAGATGCCTTTTAAAATGTATATTCTCATTTTGCAATTGAAATCTTCTGAAGACCACTTTACTCTTGTATTTCATAGGGAAGATAGAAGAAATGGTTGTCATGGTAACAAAATATAAATATTTTCCCATACTTATAAATTTTACATCTGAATTCATATGTTCCGTACTGTCGGGAACTAAATATATGTCGACACAAAAAAATCTGGTGTGACAAGCACAGAACACAACTTTGGATTACCGAAGGTACTGTGCTGTGCGCCAGTCACACCGATTTTTTTGTATTGGTAATGGTTATTGACTGAATTATATGAATATCAAACTTTGAGCTCGAATAACTTTTAAACTAATAGACTTAGTTAAACTAGTAATAGACCTTTTTTTTTTGTAGAGCGTCGAATTCTTTATAACAACATGTGAGACTCATCATTTTAAATTTATCTGTCCCAGAGTTAAAAAATTCTGAAGAACGAAAGAAATATTTCCAATGTTATTTCACTAAGAAACTTAAATTGGAATGCGGACTATCTTAGAGTTAATATTAAGAGCTCAAATTTTCAGAGAATTCTTTTTTTATCAATTTGGAAGCATTTGAGCCCTGGGAGCAAAGGAATTTGAAAACACCTCAGCTAAGGACCACCCTAATATATATATATATATATATATATATATATATATACCGTCGTGAAGCCATAAATATTCCAACCACGAATCCAAAATAATAAAATTGTTAGGGTTTGTTGACAAGAATTTTGGAGTAGCAGTTAAGGCCGGTAAAATTAATCACCAAAGACTCCATGGGCTCAATGATAAAAAAATCCAATTCAACAAGGATGGCTAAAATTAAACAAATTATCTCTGATTTTTGAGTGTAATATGAGAGTCGTTATCCAGAATTTCTTTTTGGATATTTTGAATTTTGACTCAAATTATACAGTATGGATGGTTTTTGCAAGAGGGTGTATATGAAGATGAAATTTCTCGGGTTAAGTCGCTGGTAAATAGAAGTTTTGAAGAGTTCCAATAATAGGCAGAATCAAATTTCGAAGTCAACCCAAATTTTGTTTGAAAAGATGAACACCATTACACACAACTAAACTCTTCCTTGATCTCAAAGCTAAATCCAAACCTTTGGGTAATCATTGATTAAATCTGAGACGAGAAAGACTTCGACCCAAAATACAAACCACTACCATGCTCTCTTGCTAACCTAACACTTTTGATAATGGTCTCAAAAGGAGAGACGAAACGACGAGTAAATTCAACAATCCTGCGTCTTGAATCAAAAAAAAAAAAAATATATCATTTCATATGGATGGGGTATATGGGCAGCCAAGGAGAATATTAAAACAGTAAAGAGAATTTTCAAGAGAAAATAAATTGTTAAAAACGTTGCTACACTACCATGTCAACTAAACTATGAATTTTTCATTTTTTTTGAAAACATTCACACTTTTTTCTCATTCACACGGTCTTTTCGGCAACTTAGGCCATATAAGACTTTGACGATAACCGTTATATATGATAATAAACCTAAGAATTTACACATATATATATATATATATATATCGTATACCTCACTCAATGCAAATATTGTAGTATTATTAACCATATTATAATTTCAATTAAATAAATCCTATAAGAAATATTATTATCATATTTAGGCCTAGATAAATATTAAAAAACCCAGTATTTCCTTAATTATTTTTTTTTTTGTTTGGGTTTTGGCTTGTCTCTCAAAAGTACACAAAAGATAATGATAAAAAGATAATGAATTAAGAATGATAAAAATGTTCTTGATTTATCTTGAATTTAAATAATAAAATCAATTCAATATCTAGATAAAATTTTACAATTAAAACTGATTATATTTTAAATTTGAATACACCAAAGTGAATGACAGATGTCAGGTTAGTGTGTAAGAATATATTTATATAGGCCTATATAAATTGAATGATTTTTATGTAAATATATAAAAATATCATTCCAAATAATTTTTTGATAAATTAATTGTAAAATTAAGCCTTTTTTTAGTACTTACAATTACTTCCTAAATGACGTTGACGTTTAAAGATATTGATCACACTGATTAACACATATCAATCTATACATTCCATTATTTATAAAGAAGAATTTATATATTTAAACACTTGAAAATATTTTATATAACACATTTTAATTAAATTTAATTGATAAACGAAAAAAATAGGAAGAGTTGGAAAATGAAAATAAATTAAAGAGAAAAGAGTATAAAACGACCTCAGAGCCACGTAGCGACAGAATTTGGAAACTCTTATTTTTATATTATTTGAAATTGAAAATGCAAATATAAATTATATTTATTTTAATTAAATTTTTCAAAATTAAAAATATAAAGATTGAAAAATTTAATTTTGATTTATAAATTAGTTTATAAGATTCTCAAAATCAAATGGGCAAAAGCTATCTTTTCATTTATAAAACTTTAGCAATAATTTGGAAAATTGGTCGCTCTGGGTAATATTCGCACCTCCCAATTTGGAACGCTGCATTTTGGACTATAAAATATCCAAAAATATTAATTTTTTGTTTTATTTAAAGTCTTTTTCGGCATTGGGAGCCATTTTAAACCCCGTCTCTATTTATTATTTATAGTCAATTAAATTGAAAATAATTTTTGTCACATGAAACGAGATGCAAACCCTTAACCCCTAGCACAAGAGGCAGAGAGTCTACTACTATTTTGATTTTTTTATGTATTTGATGACTGAACAAAAAATTTGGCCAATGATCCCTATTGAAATCTTAATAAAAACTAAGTACAATAGTAATAAGACTACTTTTTGATAAAATTTTTTACATACCTCCATAGTGAAAATAAATAGATATCAATAGACAAATTTTACTACTGATAATATTTGTATTTTGACGCTTATACTGTATACGATGTCAAGTCTATATACCTAGATATATATATTATCGCATATCTAAAACAAGATATGATGATAACGTTTAACGTAAGTCCAGTAACATTCCTATGGGCAAAAAAATGTGTTAAGTAACGTAATTAATATGTAGAAAAGGCGATTTTTGTCCAATTTGTCTTAAATATTTAGAAATATCTAACATTAGAATATTAACATAATATAGTTTTGAATTAATAAAAAATTATTTAATAATACCTTTTTCCATGGATAATTAAGAGGTAAAATGTTGATTGATACGTGGCATAGTTTATTATAAATGTAAAATGTAGCAATTTTTCGTTCTTTATTTTTCTCACTTGGTTTTGCTTTCTGTTGCCTGCCCCAGACAGCCATTTCTTAATAAAAATATATATATATATATATTTCTAAGAGGCTGGGAAGAATTAGAGATATGGACAAATAAAACCAGAAGATCCACTCGCTCCACCTGACGTCCTTTTATATATGCATATATATGACAGATTTCAAAGCACATAACAGGCAATATCCTCAAGTGCCATGAGGAAGATCCTCACGACGATTGTAACTTCGGGTTTCATTTCTCCATATCTCTAAAAATATCTGAATCAGATTATATTTCCTCTTATTTTTGAAAATCACAAATATTTTTTAAATCTAAAATAGAAAGAATAGGTATGAGGTAAATAGAGGTAAAAATATATATGACTCATAGATAAGAAAAAATCGTAAATAATTCATTCAATTCTAAGAAGAAAACCCTCAATATGTATTTATTATGGCAAGTTTTAAGAAATAGACGCCGTTTGTTGTTAAGTTGTATGTAGTTAAAGTTTAAGTCTAACTCGGGCCGCATTTTACATTTAATAAACTTTTAACGAATAAAGGAAAAGTTAAGACCTCTTTTAAAAGGCTTCTTATTATTTGCACAATTACTTTACTAATTATCACTATAAAATCACAACATACTCTATATTAAAAAAAATTTATTATAGGCTATATACAATTATAAAATAACAAAATATTTTAAATTTACGTAAAAGGGCGGATCCAGAGAAGTTTTTTTTTTTTGGAGAGGGTAATTTTTTTTTGCCTGGTATGACTGGTCGCACATCACACAACTTTCTCTTACTTTCGGTAATTTAAAGTTGCATTCTTTAGTTGTGTCACATTTTTTGTGTCGAAATCTCAACAGACCATTTTGAGAGACCCATTTATTTGAAAACAGGGACCCTCAAAACGAGTATTTCCATCAATATCCGCGACATCAAATTTTTGATACGATCGCAATCATAGTGGAGAAAGTCCGAAATTCAACAATTCGAGAAAAGGCGTTTGAAAGTTTTATAAACATATACATTTCAAAAGCCGGGCAACCAATGAATAGGCCAGAATCAATAGCAAAGAATGGAATTATATTTTCGCCACTTTGGCAGTCAAAAGAGAAGTTTTAACTCAAAAATTGAATTTTTGGACTTTCACTTCCAAAAAAAATATTTTTCTCAATTCCAGGGGGGGGGGGGGTAATTACACCCTGTATCCCTCCCTTGTATCCGCCCTTGTTTACGTATCTAATATGACGTACTAATGACTAATGTCTTGGGTCCCAAATCTTGTCCAAAATTTATAATTTTCTTTTAAGAAAATAAAATAGTTTAAACTAAAAATTTAAATATTTATCGAGTGTTCTTCATTCAATAAATGCTTCGATTATTTTTCCAATTATAGTTTGCTTGTTGAAGGCTCGCCATACGCCCAAAGGGAGAGAACTTCAGGATCCGATTGTTCGAGAACAGTCAATGATTTTGTATCTAAAAATCATATCAAGAAAAACTATATTAAATATTATAATTAATTGTCTTAATATACTACATATAATAGAAACATGAATCTACGGATCTCAGTCATCCTTTTATCAGAGGATAAACGCTTTTTATTTTCAATAAAGTTGTAGTGCCATTTTTAAATATTTTTCTTTTTTTAATATTCTTTTTTTTTTTTTTTATTAGTAGCTATTAGATTATTCTAAAATCATCTTGTTGCCAATTCGAGTTAAAAGCGCCTAAACTGTATACGGTTTGGCGCCTGGTGTTACCTCAGTGAAAATGAGTCTTTGGTTTCAATTTAGCCGAATGTTAAAATTAAGAGATTTTTTATTTTTTTGGAATGGAAGAGAGCAAGTACGGGTGGAGCAAATAAAGAGAGCCTTTGGATGGCAAAAGGGAGACGTTTAGGACAAAATTATATTTGTCCATTCTCAGTTCTTGTAGGCTTATAATTTAATTAGGCAGAAAGTTGTCATTGTTGTTGCGGCATAAATTTGTGCACATATATATTTTTTATAAAAACGGGCGAGTGTTTAATGCTTCGTCAGAGTTAGGGCCGCAGACAGGGGGGTAGCCAGAATTTTGAAGGAGGGTTTGGTAGAGTTTGGACGATAAAGCCCCACCCAAAAAAAAAAAAAAAAAAAAAAAAAAAAATTAAGCTTAAATACGGTATAAAATATTTTTATAATAAGAGAATTTAAAATCTTAACACTATGTTTCTCTATCTATATTTCAAATTATTTATTATTTACTAGGTATTTAGGGAGGTGGTCCCTTATCACACCCCTTAGTTACTACCCTGAACTATGCTTATAATCGTATAAATTGAAATTAATACATATTTTCTTTGGCTGGAGATTGTCTTTATTATTGAGGCTATGTAGGCAACGAGGACGAGAAATAAAACGCTATTTTATTTCAATGTGTTTCGTTGACGATTCGGATGCTGAGGAAGCACCCGAAACGTCGACGAGTACATTGAAATAAAATAGCGTTTTATTTCTCGTCCTGGCTGCCTACATAGCATCTCTAATATATGATATTAATACTTTTCAATGGATTTAAATCACCTTGAGTGTTTAGAAATTCTGAGATTGGTCCTTGCAGAGCGGAGGCTGGGACAGCAAGATTGATTCGAGGATGAACAGCTCCACTATGTGAATCTTTAGCGTTGCTTACTACCAAACCAACAATGGCTAAATCTTCCGGTCGTAAGAGAGGTCCTCCACTTTGGCCAGATTGTATACAACAAGTGGTGGCCAGTGCATGTATAGGTCGGGTCACTCGAGAAACTACACCACGTGTCACTACCAAGTCATTGTCAAATTGAGCACGAAATGTAGGATAGCCAGCTGCCCATACGGTATCGCCTGAAAGATTCATAAATTTTAAAATCACTTAAAATATAGTAAAGTAGAATTATTGTTTGCTACTAAATAAATTTATTTACCAGACTTGGGTGGTTGTTCAGCTAATTTTAGAGGCTGTAATTGAACTTTTTCTGGTTTGGTTGAAGTTTTTAGTTTCAAAATTGCCACATCGTATGGTCGAGAGTCAGCAGTACGATAAACAACTCGAGCTGGAAATTCACAACCTCCTATTTCCACTCTACAATGAGCTCCCATGGGAGACTAAAAAAGATATAAAATCTCTTAATAAAATGATATTAATAGAGAAAATTTACAAAAAAGAATAAAATAAAAACTACTTACTCTCTTTTTAAAATCAAGAAATTTTAAAAATTTCAATAAATTTTGGCTTGCGAATTCACAAATTTCACTAATTTCAAAAAACTGGTGGTATCTTACAATTTTCACATGTATTTTTTTAATCAAACATTATTAAAAAGTTTCTAGTCAATGGTAATTTTAGTAAAAATTAAAAAAAAATCTGGAAGCTTTGTCGAGAGAATTTTCGGACAATAAATACCAGCTGATTTCTGTCCCTCTCACATCGTTTAATAAATTTTTTGTCTCACTCAGTGCAAAAATATGTTTCGGCGGAAGAGGCGTATATTATAAATACAAAACTTTTTTAGAGAAGGTTTATAGCGAATTAGAAATCAAATCATAAACAGAAAATGAGGAATAAAAAAATGTAAAATTTAAAAATTCCATACCTTTGCAAAAATGTGAGAACATGTAAGCAGTGTCGATTCAGAGACGAGAACTCCTGAACCCCAAATTTCGCCACGACGTACAAGAGCCACCGACTTACTCAATCTGTTAGCTGAAACATCAAAACAAATTTTGTTATTTCCTAACAAACAACAAATTTTTTATAAACTCACTCACCTCTTATTCAGCTTATTATAGATTTTAAGTGACATAATCTGGCCGATTTAATAGTTTATCTAAACTGTAAATATAGTGTAATGTACCAAGAAACACACAATTATTCAAAATCAGATTTCTACTTCATCGGAAATACCAATACTTAAATTTATCCAGCTAATTTATATTCCCGTTTAAACAATTTTTAAAATCATTTCCTTGATATCGGAAGGTTTAATAAAAAAAGTAGTTTTAATCAAAGCCGTCGAACGGTTCTGTCAAAGCCCTCCGGTCCAAGTTTATCAACCTGATTGTTTTTTTATTGCAATTTAAATAACGTGTTGTTTAAAATTTAAATAATTTGTTATTTAATGAGTCTATACATTTCAACTTTTTACTTAAATTGTAATGAGAAGCGTAATAAGTTTAAAACGATCATAAATTTTTACATGTAAAAAGCATTCTTAAAAAACAAATACAAGTAAATTAAGTATTTGGAAAAAAGTTTTTAAATTTGTGCCAATTTAGAGCGTGGCCCAGGCCCTCGGAGGTAAAATGTTCTTGAAAATATTTTTTTTAATAGAGCTCTTTGAGGGATACGGGCCGTTTGAGCCTCAACTCTAAATTCCTAGTAATATTTATAGCTGATTATATTGTTTGTAGGTAGAATGAAAAATTAAAGAGAGTGCAGCTAAGCGTAATTTCATTTATTTCCCCCTCTTTGAGATGACGTTACTCCTGTTTAGGACCATTTGAGCACTAAAATAACACCCCAAGAGCTCACATTTTGGTCCTGTAATATTAAAATAATAATAAATAAATATAATTATAAAGTAATATATAATAATAATAATTATAAATATTAAATTATAATTCTATTGAAACTCTTATTATTTGAATATGTTTATTTATATATATTAACGAATAACATACACATATAATATAAACTATAAACAATAATATTAATATTCCTGACAGGTCCTGCTTAGGAAAATCTTCAGAGCACTAGAGGTGTCGTTGAGTGCTCTGAAGATGGTCCTAAACAGGGCCGAAACGTCAGCTCTGAGGGGAAATAAATTAAATTACGCTTAGCTGCACTCTCTTTAATTTCTCATTCTACCTACAATATAATATTTATTAACTTCACTTCATTCTTTCCAATCCCTCCAGTCATCATTATGAAATAATATCTTTATGAGAATGATATTAGTTTTCCTGGATTTTTAAGAAGCTATTGTTTTTCTGGTTTGAATTTGGGTCCAATTGCATGTCAATAGGCCATCACTCTTCGGGTTGAGTATGTCACCCGCATTAAGCATTTGCGCCTGCAGGTGTTGCCCCGCATCATTCGTCTTATCGGCACCCAAACCCCCAAGAGATCGAAGGGCGCTGACCTCGCGACATTTTTCCTAATCAGAAATCCAATCCGTGGTATACATGACAAACAAGATCAGGCCAGGGTGTATTATCTGGGGATTGCTTGGCAGTTCCAATCTAATATGTCTAGAGTAATATTTTTCCGCTGAGAGCAACAGAAATCTCTGCTTTAAAAAGTTGTTCAGATTTAAGAGATATTCTTTTATCACATTTATATAAACTCTTTTATGATAAGCTTATGATTATCTTCTAAAGTTGTTTTAATGAGTTTTTTTTTTTAGTCTAATTTTCTTCTGCAAGTGATAAAAAATTAATTGTCAAGGGCCGCCGAGAGCCTTGACGGGCTCGGAACTATAATAATACGACCCCCCCCCCCCCAACCCTATTATACACTTGTTAGAGTGTCATGCCAAAAACGAAAAACATATACATCAATCTAAACTGTAACATTATATTACCGAAAATGGATTGTGTCAAATCAAATTTCATATCTCGTTTCTTATTCGCTATCTCAAAACAAGTTTTAAATAAACTTTTATGAAACAAAAATGGATTTCTATTTTCATCTTTTGACTATTTATTATACCAAACCCTGAAAAAATAAAAAAAAAAATATGAACCTCAACTATTCTTTTTCGTTAAAGGCCTAACGTAAAAAAGAATATTTTTATATACCTCGAGTTTATCATAGCGATGAATTTTGAGATTTATAAAATTTAGTAAAAGATTAAGTTATAGGGGGAAAAAAAAACCAAAAACGGAAAAGTTTAAAATAAATTATTGCTGTTGGAATGGAGTCAGCCAAAGGAAATAATAAAAAAAGAATTTTTTCTGTCGACGTTTCGTTTTGTCGACGTTTTTTTATTATTTCCTTTGGCTGACTCCACTCCAACAGCAATAGTTAACACTCACAGCCAGTACAAAAAGTGTTTAAAATAAAATAATTCTAAACCAAATCTCAATTCGTAATGAAAATAGAAATTCCATACATTGTAAATATACTCAAAAAAATTTTTTAAGGGTCGCTCAAAATTTTTAAAAATTTCCAAATTCGTCAAAAATCAATTTTTTTCTTTTTGTTTAATTTTTTTCTCGTTACGGTAGAATTTTAAAAAGTAAAGAAAAATACGTTTCTCAAATTTTCAATATAAAATATTAATTTTTAAAGGACGCTCAAAATTTTTTTTAATTTGTCAGTGCATTGCTTTCGATGTTTTCGAGCGACTTTTAAATATTCATATTAAAGATTTAATAATTTTTTTTTCTTTTAATTAGGAAGATAATTGACAAAAATACACCACGAGATGAACAAAAAATTAAACAGAATACTGTAAATATAATTTTTTAATAATTTGCTATTTTCCAAATTAAGGTAACATTACGATTGATTATATTTATTAAATCTTTAATATGAATATTGGTCGCTCGAAAACATCGAAAGCAATGCACTGACAAATTAAAAAAAATTTCGAGCGACCTTTATAAATTAAAATTTAATATTGAAAATTTGAGAAACGTATTTTTTTTTTTTTACTTTATAAAATTCTACCGTAACGGGAAAAAAATTAAACAAAAAGAAAAAAATTGATTTTTGACGAATTTGGAAATTTTTAAAAATTTTGAGCGACCCTTAAAAAATTTTTTTTTGAGCTCATCTTTGGAGAGGTCTCTTAAACATGATAAACTAACATATTTTCAAACGAGACTCAAAAAAAATTTGTTGGTTTTTTTGCGCCACCTTATAGATATATATTAAAATATTTTTTCAAAATAAGTAAAAGTGTCTACTTACCCAAAGAGAAAGACGTGCTGATATTTTCTTTATATTGTTTCAGTGCTGAGGCTGATGAAATCGCTGTGGAGTCTCCAAGTAATAAGTGCTCGAGGATGGGACGCAGAGATGCAGCCAGTGTAAAGCCTAACCATTCGCCTCGCCACCAAGTCAATGGGAATGTCACAAGTCCCACGACCTCTCTAAAACCAAGATTAAACATTGATTAGATATTATTTTAAAAAAAATATTACTCTCCATTGTAATTTTTTAATATCATTTTCTGAGATGTAACTGCATTCTCTGTCTTTTTATTCGAAAAATTAATTAAATTTTTTATTTAATCAGAGATTTTATTTTATTTGAAATGATATCGATTATTTCTTGATTAAAAAAAAATTATTTTTAATTAAAATGATAGTTATAATAATACGAATTGGGAAGCAATTTACCTAAATCGGTCTAATATCTTAGAAGAAATCGACTTTTTTGGGAGAGGGCAATGTTTGTGCACCTGCATTCATCAATAGCTATCTGAGAACTAAATGAATAAGGCCTTTAAGAGAGGCACTCACGTAGATGCAACGTCTTTCTTTTGTGGCTGAATCACTACTAAATCGTCATAAGACAAGATCTAAGGTTCTAGGCAGTGCCACCTAAAACCTGTCCCTACTTGCATAAGTCAATGTAAAGTTATTGATAAGTATAATTCAATCTAACACAAAAAAAGGTATCAATTAGGAATTTTTATAACAATAATGATCCTATAGTCCCTTCGAGGGGCTAAAGGACTAATTAGTAGAGTATTGAAGGAAATGTAAATTATTGAGATTTTACAAGTATATAAAGAGAACTTCTAAAAAATATATATAAAATGATAGAACAACATTTATAAGAGAAGAAAGCAAGACTATGAAAAAGATTATTTTTGAATTGCTTTTTTTTTTAGAGAAATTAAAATTCATCTCAGAAAATAAGATTTTTAATCTATAATTTATAGAAAGAAAAGATTCAACTTAAGGTTTTGAAAAAGCCATATAAAATAAGACTAGTTATATCGTTATCATGGTTACCTTGACAAATAATTTTATATGGCTTTCTCAATGCTAAAAGTTAAATTTACCCAGTTTTGGTCGAGAAGATAGGTGCCCCTTCACAGCCAGGAGCAGCACTAGCATCGGTGAGCATGAGAACGCCCTTTGGACCGGCTAAACGACTGACAACACCCTCACTGACAGCGGTGAGGAATGCCTGAGCTCCAAATGGTGTGCTAATACACCGGATCGCCGCCCCCGATGATGCTCTTTCCGTACATGTGAGCAGCCTGGTTAGTGCTGATTTTGCGCCCTCCTAAAAAAATCCAGTTGAAATAATTAAACACATGTGGAGATAAAAGAATGATACAAGTAGTGTTATTTTTCGATTCAAATTTTTTTCAAATAAAGAAAAAAATGGTTTGAAACATTTTTCTAGTTTTATTAGCTTTTAATATGAGAGTTTTTTGCATATCCCAAAAGTGCTCTAAGGAGCTAATTTTATATAAAAACATGTAGTAAATATTATTAGGGACTGTCTAAGACCTTAGAAAATAAGTCTAGGGTAATGCAAAATGTATAAAAACTAAAAACTTTAAATTTAAATAGAATTTTACAGGTTTTAGTTTTTTGTGCTGTTTGACTTTTATTTTCAATTTCACTTCCAAAGAATAATCTTTATATTCTAATATCATTATTAGAATATAAAACATTTCTTTATTGTACTTAAACAAGTATGAACAAGGCCTAGACCATATAAGAAACAAAAGCAGATCCCTTACTAATACAAGTAAAATACTCACTTCTTTTGAAAAATATTCATTAGTTTTATGTGAAATAATTTTGCATTTTATCATTTTCGGAGAGTGGGATGAGAAATTAATAATTAATATCAAAATAACCTAACGTAAATAAGAGGGCGGTGGAATAAACAAATAGCACTGTATGAGAGGAAATATTAATAGTAGACAATGTGATTTGCCTCTAAAATTAAGATAACATTTGTGGGAGAAAAATTAGAATTATGAAAAATAGGTAATACAATGCATGTAATCATAGGCTTATGATTACATGCATAGGCTTATGATTCGACACCACTAATAATGAGCAAAATTTTAAATTAATTGTAAATTCTAAATATACAATGAATAAAGAGTGTAACAAATGCATAATTATTAATTGTAAATTTGATTACCTAAGTAAAAAGAACGAAAAACGGGAGTAGTGATGCCGAGACAAACCGGCTGCCATGATGGCTGATTGGTAAATGAGGCGGCGTGGCTTTTCTGACGGAAGGCAACAGCAGATTAGCATTTAGCAAAGGTTCTCCCTCATCTGAGTTGGTCAAGCTTCTCCTCTACCGTCCAGAGCCCGCGAATTTCGGCGGCAATATTTCTGCCTCTTTGATTGGCTAATTGATGGGAGGGAGGAATAGAGTGGAGAGGGAGAAGGAGTAGGGGATAGAGATAGAAAAAATCTGGTGTGCTGGTCGCACAGCACACAACTTTCTCTTACCTTCGGTAATCGAATGTTGTGTTCTGTGCTTGCCGCACCAAATTTTTTTGTATACGCACACTTTTTTCTCATTCACACAGTCTTTTCGGCAACGTAGGCCATATAAGACTTTATTCGATAACCGTTATTAATTAATATATCTCTATTGAGGGTTCAGGCATTTCTATTTAAGCCAATTGGTATCCATGGCAACCATTTCTCCTCTTTCCTATGACATACAAGAGTAAAGTGGTCTTCAAACAATTTTGAGGGAAAAATGAGAATATACATTTTAAAGAACATCTAAAAAATAATTGATTTTTGAATTTTAATCAAAATCACCAGAGCAAATTTTGTGAAAATAGAAAAAAACTGAAAAAGTACATCAGCAATAAATAGTACTCTGGCCGATTTTGTTCAAAACCTTCATGTCACGTGCCACTAGGGCACCTAACTTAAATATAAAATTTCAACCTACTAGCTCAATTCTTTCATGCTTTAAATTGAACCCACCCAGACAGACACACAGGCAGACTGACAGACCATGTCGCGAAAACCACTTTTTTGGATTCAGGCAGTAGCGTAGCCGGATTTCTGCTTGGGGGGGGGCCCAAAATTTTTATTAACCCCCCCCTTCTCCAAGAAACTTCAAGTGGAGAAATTTTTTTAGATAATATAATAATTATAAATAAAAAACAAATAAAAAAAATTTTTTTTTCTCGAAATAAAAAATAATTTTAATACAAAATTCGTAAATATTAGAGATTTTTTCAATTATTTATAAGTTTTTTGTTAGTTTTTAGAATTTATGAGACTTAATAAAATTATTATTTAAAAAAAAAAATCATTAGGGAAAACTTTAGGTATTTTTTTGTTTTGGAGAAGGCTTTGGGGGGGGTGGGCCCCCTGAATACCCACTGGATTCAGGGACCTCAAAACGTGAAGATCCATCAAAATCTCGACATCAAATTTTTGTCATGAAGTACCAACATTTATGCCTACAGCAAATAGCCTATTTATCAAAAAAAAAAAAAAAAAATTCTCTCAACTGCTGTCTCTGAGGTTATTTAGGGGTATGAAGTTTATATATTTAAATTAATATCATTCAAATAGTTATCGAGGGGTCGTTTCAGAGGTTCAAAATGTGTGAAAAAAATAAATTGTTTTTCCTATTGATATATATTTGATGTTTGCAAGAGCCGATCCAGAGGAGTATATCGGGGGGGGGGGGGGGTAATCTGGTGTGACTGCTCGCACAGCACAATTTTTTCTTACTTTCGGTAATTTAAGATGCATTCTGCACTTATCAGAATATACAGTATATACAAATCAAATTTTTAAGTATTAATTTTTAAAATTTTATATTTTAAATTTAGTTCCAAAAAATAATATTTTTCTCAAATCTCGGGGGGGGGAGGTAATTAGCCCCTTTAACCCCCCCCCCTGTATCAGCCCTTGGATGTGTGCCTTTTTTTAATTTCCCTATTTCGGCTGGCTTTCAGGCGAATTCACTTTTGAACTCGGTCTAACTATGATTACCCATTGCATCCCAAGTTAACATTTTCATTTGAACCAAGATTAACCCTGAACTTGCTTTATACTATTGGCCTTAGGGCTGTAATTCCATGTATATTTTAATTATAATAGATACCTATGGCGGGGGTTGTTCTATATGAGTGTCTTATCAAAATATCGCAATCAGATTTTTCATAGAGCAAAGCAGTGTCCGTTTAATGATTTTGTTAATGAGGCAAAGAGGCAGTGGCGCATTTAAGGAGGGGTTAGTAAATATAAGACAATTTATCGTGGCTTGTAATTTATTATTCCAGAGACAATAAAAACTTAATTCAAAATCCTGTTGAAATTCATTAGAATTACTCAGGAGTAATTTTGATGTCAGAATTTTTTAAATTATAATCACGGCAAATTTTGTAATGAAAATGAAGTAGAGATCTTTTATCTTATGAATAAAAAAACGCGAAACCCGTCGACGTCATCCAGATGTAAATACGATCCATTTGCGAATATTAATTATGGCAATGAAAGATCGGAGCGTTTGACAAGCACATAAAGCCCTTGATCGATCAAGGCTGTCGTTGCCAACTCAAAGTTTCGAGGCTGGCAATTGACCGATCAGATCAAGTAATTTTTGAAAATTGAATCATATTTAAAAAATATTTCCAAAAAATTTCTAATTTCGGACAAAAAGTTATAAAAATTAGATAGATGATATTGTAAAAATGTATATGAGGCCATTTAGATATCGTCTCTGTTTATAGGTGGGGAAATTATAATAAATAAACTCTGATTCGATATATTAATGTTTACCCAATCAGACTGGCTGCTATTTTTACTTTCTCTTATTTCTTTTCTGTTTGTAAAATCTGACCGTCCACATAAAAAGGTGCCAAATCTTCACTGGACTAAATTTTCAGAGCAGCCGATTTACTAAAAAAGTTCAAAAAAATTCGATTTTTTTTTATTACTGATTCCGATTCTCTAGTTCAGGGGTGTCAAACTCAAAAGCTAACTTGGGCCAAATCAACAATTAAGGTGGGCCCAAAAATACTAAAATAATAATTGTTCGCACTGATAAGTACTTCGAAACATGCAGTGCCGGATTAGGCAGTCGAAATCTCGGGGGCCTGTTTACGAAATTTTTTTTTTTAAATAATATAAAAATATTTTTTTATTTATCCTTATATTATTTATTATTTAATTTATAAAACTTAAGCAATCATTTGAAAAATTGCTCGCTGGGGCTAATATTCGCACCTCCCCTTAGAATAGTCCGCGCCTCCCTAGGGAAGCGCGCCTCACAGTTTGGAAATCGTTGCACTAGGCATTAAACTTTCAACTTTTAAATATAACAGGTACAACGTACCTGTTATAACCTATATAAAAGTATATTATATTTGTATATTGTATTTTTACTCACCAAATGATTGTGAGTGTTATTAGCATCGCACAGTAGAACGAAGATACTAGCAACAGGTCTTAGAGAAGCTTCCGCTGCGGGAGAGGCAGCTGTTGGTCCAGCAGCATCTTCAAAGATACACTCAACCAAAAGACTTCTCGTAGCACGAGCCAAAAGGGGACATCTCCACGCAAGAGCAATTTTGGTGATAATTTGAAAAGGACGATCTTCTTCGTCATTAGAATCATGCCAATATACCTAAAATAAAAATCTCAATTTTAGAAAGATGTATAAACTTTTTAATCAAAGTTTACTAAAATTTACTAATGTTAATAATTAGTTAGCACTTGGAACAGTGAGGGTCTCAGGATTTTCTAAGGGGAGGGCGCCCAAAATTTGTATGTAGGAAAGAAGGAGAAACAATGGCAGAATCAAGGAAGGCAGGATAACTTCACCAATTCACGACCTGTCGGCTTATCACTTTCCCTTACCTCTATATACGCCGAAGGCGGGCGGCGCGGCTAGTAATAATAATAATTGAACAAGAAAAGAAAATCTCGACATCGAATTTTTAACTTGAATCAAATACTTTTTCTCTATATATTTCATATATAGGGTAAGAGAAAGTAAAAATTATCTGCTATTAATACTTTATTAAAGAAAGATATGGCTTATAAATTTAAAAAAGAATAAATAAATTTACCATGTTGGGTCACTGGTATGAGAGGTTTGCTTCAAGATCCCTTTTCTTGCTTAAAATAAAAAAATAAAGTAAATAATGAAAAATTGAAAAATGAGACACAAATTCAAAATTTCTAGAAAAAAAAGTAGGGCCTAATTTCCCTTACCACTCAGGAACTGCCACTCTTTACATGATTTTTTTATTTTGAAATGATAAATTATATTTTTTAATTTTAATTGTACCTCTAAATTAGTGTCGAGATGGATCTCATCATCAGGCCAATGGGTGAGTTCATCAAGTTCAGCAACAAATCTTCTCACTGATGGAAATCTTTTTAACCAACATCCTAAAAGAGCTCCATGAGTAAGCACCCAGCGTTCAGGACCAGGAAGAAGAAGACCCGAACACGCGAAACCGTCAGCTCCGGGGCGGCTCACCAAACAACTTACAGGAGACTGTGGATTCGATGCTGTAAATAAAAAAAAAAATCAAATTAGAAAATTAGAGACTGTTATTTGAAATATTTATCCCTGAATAAGTAGTCTGGTTAACAGAACGGTTGTGCGGGTGGCGCTAGTATCAGGCGTAGACCGTTGAGGAGCCATTATGAGCCCTCTTTGGGCTTTTAGTGAATACACCGTTTCACAAAAAATAAGGTAAAGGAATACATCGGCTTGATAAAAAATAAAGTCAAATGAAGATAGGTAACCAATAAACTTTTCCTTTATTTTTGGTTCTAGGATATCATTAGGATATTAGGAACAAAAAAAATTTGGTAGGCCTAGGATTATCGCAAAACAGATGTTTTCTGTGTCGAGATATACCACCTATTTAATTTCCCTTAGCACCTTAGTTCCAAACTTGACCACTTGCGTTTTATTTCTTAACTGCTTGAAATAACATACGGTGATTTTTAAAAATTTTAATCTCATACTTGGATATTTTATACGCAATAGAGAACACTAAATAAATACAAAATTTCATAAGAATTGGAAAAGATTTTTTTGAATCGAAATTTACATGCATTAACATTGGCTTTATGGAAGGAAGAGCCTAAAAATTGAAATTGAATAATCTGAAATACTACATCAGTAAAGTGTTTTTCAAACAATTTTCACGAAAAATTTTACTGTTATACTTTTTCAAGAGCATGTAAAAAATAGTTGTTTAATGAATTTTAATCACAATCGTTAGAGCTAGCCAATTTTGAGAAAATCAAAAAAAAACTGAAAAAATTCTTCAGTAAAGCAATAGTACTTTTTGCCCGATTTTCAAAAGCATATTTTGACTGTTCGGGAGGGTACCCAACTTAAATATAAAATTTCAAACTCGTAGCTAATGTCCATCATTTTTAAAATCGTTACACACAGAACAATTTGCGGGATCCACTTTTTTTGGTCTTAGGGAACCTCAAAAAGTGTATACCCATCAAAATCTCGACATCGAATTTTTGACATGATCGTACTACTTTCTTTCAATATATTACATATAGACCTATACAAGAGAAAGTAAAAATTGAACTAAAAATTGTCTTTAAAAAATTTTTTTTTCTAAATCTGTCATTAATAGAAAAAAGTGCATTACTGTTAATTATAGTAATATAGTAGGTATAGGATATGTAAGTTTCAAATGTGAAAATTGTGTATGACTAAGCGGTATTAAAAATAGTAAATTATCAATAATTATTAATTGAAAAGACATAACAATCATAAAATTATATAGTAGTAATTATTAGCCATTCTAACGAGCAACAATTTTTTAATTATTTTATTATCAAATTACATTTGACGTATTTGGAACGTATTTTGCCGATTGAACAAATTATTATTTTTTTTTTATCTTAGTTTGTAATAAGCTACTAGCGCAGGTGGTTGTTTGTTAGTGGGCCTTGAGGCGGTATCAGACCTCGTTTGCTTTTTCTCGGTTCGTGTTCCTCGCCAGACAGTTTGACGTCGGCGTGGAATTCACAGAACTGGTCTTGCAGTTAGTGACTTTTGCAGAGTCATGGACACAAATGATTTCTCCCCACGAAATATCGCCCTAAAGAAGAAGTTGAAGAGGGGGGGGGGGAGAGAAATAAATTTAAACATGAATCATCGTTATACAATCTTAGGAATGGCCAGAGAGAGAAGAAGTAGGGGGTTACAGAAAGAAAGAACTTGTGCAGAAAAGATACACAAATGGCAATTATACAATCACAGAGTCCATCTTGCCGACCAAAGGATCTAATTATTGAGTAAAACTTGTAACATCGTCATAAATAAATAATTAGCCAAACGAAATAAAATTTCAAAGATGAGGAAGCGATATTACCCAAGATTGATTATATGTAGCTTGAAAAAAAAGCGAGATGATAGTTTATTATGGTTATAATATATTTGCTTAGAGATAAATTAATATTTCCTTTTTGGTATTTTTTATTGTGAAGCCCCCCTGTCTAGACGGGAAGCTTCTCATAGTTAAGAAAAGCTGGCGGGGGTCCAGGGGGCGAAGCCCCCCTGTCTAGATACAAAGGCGGGCGCCACGGGTTAGAAAAGGCGAGGGTCCGCCGCAAGCGGGCCCGAGTCAGCTGGTGGGGGGTCCAGGGGAGGGGCAAAGCCCCCCGGCTAGGCGCAAAGCCCGGAGAAGGCGGGCGACGCGGCTAGTAACTATAAAAAATTAAGACATGATTTCTTTCCCTTCCAACGTCCGCCTAAAAACCTTATAGGGATTATGATCATGTTCACTAATATTTTAAGTTATTTTTACTTTACTTTATATTAAAATACAACTATAATCTCTCTAATCTTTCCTTATTTCAAAATTTTTGCAATATATGCAAAACTTGAACTTTAAGAAGGCGTGAAGAACACCTCCTGGCTAAAGGGCGTATCCGAAACAATAGGAGTAAATTATTGGAAAAACCGAGAACTCAAAAGTGGGAAGTGAACGCATCAGAGCATCGCTAACTCAGTTATATCATTAAATAATTATTAAATAATAATGGAACAATAACTTGAGAAACGGATGTAAATTTTGCTAAATTCCTTCAAGATAAATGAAATTGTTCTAAACAAGATAAGGGAGTAATTTATTTCAATTTACTTGTTAAGTTACAATTATAATAAAAGAATTGACGCAAATAGGAAAGTGTCCGAATTTTGTAAATTCATTGCGGAAAATTGCAAGACTGAAGACTGAAAAATACTAATTTGACAAAATAATAATGAGAGGAAATGTTAAAGGAAAAACTGTCTAGTTGTTGTCTTTTACATACTCTCTATTATATTAAAAAATTCAAAAATTACAATTAAGATTTTGTTTTTAAAGGGCGTGTCAAATTATTAATTAAAAGAAAAAAATTGGTCTGACAGGTCGCACAGAATACAACTTTCTCTTACCTTTGGTAATTGAAAGTTGTGTTCTGTACCAGATTTTTTGTATCGACATATACTTATTTAGTTTCTGACAATACGGATCATTTGAATTAAAGATATAAAATTTAATTTTTTTTTAAATTTATTTACCCATTTAAACCATAAGTCATTGGCCTAAAACTGGATACAAAATACATTTTATATCCAGTATAAAAATATAAAATTTATAAACATCGAAAAATATTTATATTTTGTTGCCATGCAATCATACAAGAGTATCAGTACAAGAGTAAAAGTGTGCTTCAAACAATTTTGAGAGCAAAATGAGAAAAAAAAAACTGAAAAAGTACTAGTACTTTTTGGCCAATTATAGTCAAAAACTTCGTCTTACTAGAGAGGTATAAAATATAAAATTTCAGAGATTATGAGATATTTTATTCACAGAAGGATATACAGACATTTTTTGGAATCAAGAAACCTCAAAACGTGTATTCCCTTCAAAATATCTCGATTTTTTAACATAAATCCAATCCTTTCTCTTTCTTTTTAATGTAGGCGTCAAGGAAAGAAAAATGGAGATTTTAAGCTTTTTTTTTATATATACAATTTCATGAGAGAATTTCTCGAGGTCAAATCGCAAGGGGAGCTACCCTCTTTAAAAGATGTCTCTCCCAAGAGGTCACGATGACCTCTTAAAATAGGCTAATAGAGCAAGAAAGTCATTTTTCAAATAAGACATGGTGTCTGAATTTATAGTGCGGTTATATGAGTGTACGGTTTGGTTAGCTGTTTAAAAAGACCCGTCCCCTCATCCACCCTGGATTTGTTGACAATTTTTTATAAAACTAAAAAGACATTGGCAAGAGGAGGTGGAGATATTTTTAAAAAATTATAAATAATAAGGCAGAGATGAATATGAAGATAGATGAAGTTGGTGATGGTTGCAGTCAATAAAATAAAAGAATTATTTTTTACTAAATCGAAGTTTCGCTCTCAAATCGTAACTCTCTTTATGATCTACAGTCTAATATCTTTATTAATGCATTTTTATTATATAGGCCCTAATTAATATTCTGATGCTTATAATTAATAAAATTAAGAAGTTACAAAATAAGTGAAAATAATATAAATTTTGGAAAAGGTAATTTGAATTTGTCAGTGGGTAGTTTAATTAGATAGCATTTAATTAGATTCTATTTCGGCTCTACTTCGTGAGTCTTCAAAGATTTTGGCTTCTTTTTACTTTCTCTTACCTCTATATATGTTAATATATGTATAGAGAAAGTATTGGATTCATGTCAAAAATTCGATGTCGAGATTTTGACGGATATACACGTTTTGAGGTCACCTGAATCCAAAAAAGTGGTTTTCGCGACATGGTCTGTCTGTGTGTCTGTGAACAAAATATCTCAAGAACGAAAAGAGCTAGGAAGTTGAAATTTTATATTTAAGTTAGGCACCCTCATGCGAAGTGACACGAAGCTTTTGAATAAAATCGGCCAAAAAGTACTAGTACTTTACTGAAGTACTTTATCACTTTTTTTTAAGGTCTTTTTCGGCATCTAAGGCCATCTAGACCCCATCCCTATTTATTTCAAATGATTTGTAGTCAAATCAAATGAAATAGATTTTTCTCGTCTGGGGGAAGCGAACCCCGAACCCCGGCCCGAGAAGCTAGTGTCTTCTCTCTGAGCCACGGGTCAAGTGAATCACTTTTTTCTCTAAATTCGCACCAAACAATTTTGATTAAAATTCAAAAATCAATTATTTTTTAGATGCTCTTTAAAATGTATATTCTCATTTTATTATTGAAATCTTCTGAAGCACACTTTACTATTGTACTTCATAGGAAAGATAGGATAAATGGTTGCCATGGTAACAAAATATATTTTCCCATGATTATAATTTTACATCTTGAATTCTAATATATCGTCGGAAACTAAATATATGTCGACACAAAAAATCTGGTGTGATAAGCACAGAACACAACTTTCGATTACCTAAGGTACGAGAAGGTTGTGTGCTGTACGACTAGTTTTTTTACTATCAATGACAAATGAAATAAAAAATTTTATATTTTTAAGAAGAGTAGAAAAAATACAAGAAAATATCGAGTTAAAACTAGTTATTTTTTTTCAATTTATTTAATCATCAAAAATCTTATTTCTCTTTTTTAATGTCTTACTTTTGGAACAAAAAACTAGTTGTTTGTTATTTGACTTTTTATTCCCTCTGGCTTCTCCTCCCCCTCACTCCCCTACCACCACCACCACTTCCATCTTGTCCTTTAATTGAATGCATTAATCAAGTGGCCTCTACGCCTTGGGCTGATCTGGATCTCATCATATATATATAAATGTTAGCTACATTCCCAATCGAACGTCATCATCATTTTCTTCTTCTTGTGGCCCCACGCTGTCTCGCCACTTCAACTCCCTACTCCTTCATTTTTGCCTCTTCATTTAAACTTGATATACAGTATAAGATAATGGAATGAGATGTCCATGAACCATTTGACTCATGCGATATAGGGTGCCTAATAAAAAACCATCATTTGACCTTCAAGAAATAATTATTTACTCTATTGGACTTTAGAGTATTGATTGAATACAATTAACTTGTCATTGTCCTTTTAAATCCGTTTCAAAAGCAAGTAATTGGGGCAGTAGAAGTGTGACTTTAGTACTAATACTAATCTGATATCACAGAAAATTAAGTTATTTCCAGAGGAGTTGAACTTGGATATATTATTTTTACTTAATCTTACCTCTATATATATATTAATATATAAAGAGAGAAAGTATTGGATTCATGTCAAAAATTCGATCTCGAGATTTTGATACATGTTTTGAGGTCCCCTGAATCCAAATTCGCGACATGGTCTGTCTGACTGTGTGTGTGTCTGTGTTCGAATTTTAAGCATGAAGGAATTGAGCTATGAGGCTGAAATTTATATTTAAGTTAAACACCCCCCGGGAGCGTGAAAATAAGCTTTCAATCAAAATCGGCCAAAAAGTACTATTACTTTACTGATGTACTTTTTCAGTTTTTTTTTTTTTTTTTTTTTTTTTTTTTCGATTTTCTCAAAATTCGTTCTAACGATTTTGATTAAAATTCAACAATCAATTATTTTTTTCGATGCTCTTTCAAAATGTATATTCTTTATTAAACATATACGAGTATCGTTAAAAGTCTTAAATGGCCTAAGTTGCCGAAAAGACTGTGTGAATGAGAAAAAAAAGTGTGAATGTTTAAAAAAAAAAAAATGTATATTCTCGATGCCCTCAAAATTGTTTGAAGCACACTCTACTATTGTACTTCATAGGAAAGATAGGAGAAGCCCAGTGAAGATTTGGTACCTTTTCATGTGGACGGTCACATATATTGATAACCAACTTCCCAAGTTCTTCCCACTTCCCATCACTCAAAAACCTAAGGCCATAAGACAAGTCAGGTTGATTCTTCTATCAACCAACTACTCTGAAATGAAAACCTCAAAATACACGCAGAGAATGATAAATGCGCTTCAGGTTGCATATTAGACAACGTTGCAGGCGAGATTTTTTAAGCTCGAAAGTTGAATAAATCATAATCCTTTTCTCTTTATAATCAATTTTCCTAACACATCTCCAAATTAAATGTTATGTTAATTTTTAAATTTAAATAAATTTATAAACAGAAGAGGTATATTAAATTTTAAATATAGTATGATCACAGCAGTAGAGTCAATTTTCAGAAAATCGAAAAAACTAAAAAATCTCGACATCGAATTTTTGACATGAAGCCAATACCTTCTCTCTATATATTTCATATTTAGGGTAAGAAAAAGTAAAAGTACATTAGCAAAGTACTAATACTCTTTGGCTGTTTTTGGCTCTTAGCTTAAATGTAAAATTTTAGTATCGCGAGTTTTTTAGTTTTTGATGGCCTAAGTTGCCGAATTTGAGTAATTCCCTTAACCCACGGTTTTTGATATTTCACTTGAAATTTATTAAATTTACTGTGAAAAATCCTAAATTCTCAGAAGATCCTTTTCAGGTAAAATATCAAAACATTTACCTGAAAGAAAGATTTCTCTAAAAGAAATTTTATTACTTTAAATGCCTGTTTTAAAATTGGCATTAAAAGAAAGGGTTTCCATATTAGCTTGAATTTGAGTCCTTTTCACAATAAATTTAATGAATTTCAAGTGAAATATCAAAAAATGTGGGTTAACCCATTAGTTAGTTAATTAACTAAGGGCCAGTTTGGGTAGTTAGTGGAGTCTCTTAAATGGCTTTTTTTTTTGTATTGCAGAAACCCTCTTCATTTTTATTCTTATAGAAAAATATACGACATATCATCATTTTATTTAAAAAAGAAGTATATATATTTGTTATTTTTATTTTGATTCAACATCTTTTAAGAATAAAATGATGAGATGTGTTATATTTTACAATCTGTTAAAGGTTAGGACCTCTTGCATCAGAGGTAGCCATTTTTCTTTTAATTTGCATAACCAAGTCTTCGAGTACCATAAACCCCTTAAAGTTTCTGGTTAATGCCAAGCAGAAAAGTTCGTTTAAAAAATTCGAACCCCCTCCCCTTCCTCCAGAAACAAATTCTGTTCCACTGTTTTCTGGTAATTTTCAAAAAAGTCCGAGAATGATGCTGTTTTGGAGAATTAAAATTACTGATTAAAATATAAATTATCTTAAATTTTATAAAAAAAAAAAATTAATAAAGTTTTTTTCTTCAGTTACTTCAATTTTTTATATTAAATAAAATATCTTTTTTTTTTTTTAGTTTGTCCTATTTTTTTCTTTTACCATAAAATTTATTGGGAAATTAATTAAAATAAGACACGAGAGTTGATTAATCAAAATAGTCGCTTATTAAAACAAATCGGCCGAAGGGAATGACGTCAGTAAGCAAAAAAGAAAAACTCGCAATTGGAGGAAGTTAATTTATTGGTCTGGAAAGAGATCCCCATTCACTCATTCATTCATTTATTATTTTTCATTGAGAGTTTGTTAATCAAAATTGAAGGAAACCATCAGGAAAAAATCCTCCGTTTCTAAGATATTGATAAAATGGATCCATTCAACCTGAATGATCTAATATGGGATCAAGTTATAAGCCTGCTTTCCGACCCCTCAATTTGTGTAAATCCCAGAATAGACTTGCTTTATTCAACTTTACTCTAGATTACTCTATAGGGCCTACTTGTTGAAAAATCATATATTTTTATTATCATATACATTGCGTCTCTGAGGATTCCTCCAGTGGCGTCATTTCAACTTTTTCTTTGGGGGGGGGGGGGGAGGAATGACGCCACTGGTTTCTCAATAAACAAAATCTGGTGGATGGCGCACACACACTCTCTTACCTTCGGTAATCGAAAGTTGTGTTCTGTGCTGTCACACCAGATTTTTTGTGTCGACATATATTTAGTTCCCGGCAGTAGGGAATATTTTTTTTTTTTTTTTTTTTAAAAAACATTCACACTTTTTTCTCATTCACACTCACACTCACACACCCATTCATACAGTCTTTTCGGCAACTCAGGCCATATAAGACTTTTTACGATATCCGTTATTAATAAATATACATATATGGGGTCCAGGCATTCTTATTTAAGCCATTTGGTATCCAATTGACTTAAATAAAATCATCAGACTGCCTGGGGTCCGAACCCGCGACGTTTGGTATATGAGGTTAGCACGCTAACCTCTACGCCACGCCCGAGGGCCCACTTAGAGAATATTTGAATTCAGATGTAAAATTTTTAAGTATGGGAAAATATTTATATTCTGTTACCATGGCAACCATTTCTCCTATCTTTCCTATGAAGCACAAGAGTAAAGTGGTCTCCAAACAATTTTGAAGGCAAAACGAGAATATACATTTGAAAGAGCATCTAAAAAATAATTGATTTTTGAATTTTAATCAAAATCGTTAGAGCGAATTTTGAGAAAATCGAAAAAACTGAAAAGTACATCAGTAAAGTACTAGTACTCTTTGGGCGATTTTGATTAAAAGCTTATTTTTCCGGTCCCGGGGGGTTTAACTTAAATATAAAATTTCAACCTCCTAGCTCAATTCCTTCATGCTTAAAATTGAACACACACCCACCCACCCACCCACACACACACCCCCCCACCCCACCCACAGACAGACCATGTCGCGAAAACCACTTTTTGATTCAGGGGACCTCAAAACGTGAAGATCCATCAAAATCTCGACATCGAATTTTTGACATGAATCCAATACTTTCTCTCTATATATATATTACATATAACATAGGAAAGAAACAAAAATCTGAAGACAAAATAAAATATAATTCTTCGTATAGAAAGCATTTTTTTAAAATAAGATAAGAATTGGATTGTTGAAATTTCAGAATTTTCAGAAATGTGAGTTGGTGGGCCAACGTCCCAGGGCCTCGGGTAATCGAACCCACGATCTCCAGTCTTTCCGGGGTATCTGTATGGGTCTAGTGCAAAGAAACGATATCACAACGATGTCCCAGAAAGTCTGGAGGTTCTGGGTTCGATTCCCGGAGATGAATGTTAATCAAAATCGTTGAAACAAATTTTGAGAAAATAGAAAAAAAAAAAAAACTGAAAATGTGCATCAATAAACTTTTTAGCCGATTTTGTTCAAAATCTTCGTGTTACGTTTCAGGGGGCAATCTAACTTCAATATAAAATTTCAATCTTCTAGCTCTTTTCGTTCTTGAGATATTTTGTTCACAGACAGACAGACCATGTTGTGAAAACCACTTGATTGAACCTTAAAACGTGTATTTCCTTCAAAATCTCGACATTGAATTTTTGACAAATCTAATAGGCCTACTTTCTCTTTATAAATATATAAGTAAGAGAAAGTAAAAAGTAATTTGCAATAAAATCTTGAGAAATTTCGGCGTTAGAGCCTACTTATCAATATAACATACAGTATATTTATGATGAACCTTGAGTCGTACTGTTCGATTTTTTAATTTTCATTGCTCGTTAGACGCTCTATTCTAGATCGAATGTGAATATTATAGAGCATCTTGTTTACAACTAGGCAACCATATAATTTCAGAGACACTCTATTGATAATAAAGTTTCCACTTGAAAGTCACAAATGGCTGATAGTAATCGTATCGTAAGGGGAAAGATATAGAGAGAAGAGAGAAAAGAGGCAATTGAAAGACATGATCAGCGCCTTATTTGCACCCCGGGGGCTCCTTAATTTGCTATTTATCTATAGACAAGTGGAGGGGATACTATATAAATGTTATTTTATATATACATGGAAGCAACTGACATATAGAGGGCGGACATCAGCAAGTGGGTCTCAGTTGACACGTGGCAGCCACCCGGGACTCCACAAGGGTAAGTCTTTACTCCAGATTTGCATTTTGCGTGGGTGAATTAGAACAGGAGTGAATTGGAATTGAGTGATCATTTCTCCGTATTTTTTTAAATAATTTATGTAAATGGAACAATTTGATTGCATGTGGGGTTTTTTTTCTAAATACAATCTGATTGAAAGATTAAATAAAAGTTTTTTTCTGGATTCAAATTTTTTTACGAAGACACTATTTGAACTAAAGAATTTTTATTTAGTGCATTAATTCGTTTTTACATATAAGATAAAATTTTAATTAATCCCGACCACAGGTTGATTGTCTAGAAACCGTGTTTATAAAAGAAAAAAAATTGAAGTTTCTTATATTATTACAATATTTGTATTTAATTAATGATTGAAGAATAAATAAGAAATGCAACTATTCTTTTTCGCATTTAAATTTATTTATTCTCAAATGACGACGTTTGGGCTCTGGAGGAAGAGAGCTTCATCAAATTTGTATCAAATTTTGAAATAAATTCAACAAAAAAGATATCGACATAATAAATCTCGGGGTACGATTAGATATTTACAGAGACATGTTTGAGATCGGCGATCCCTGGACTCGAATCTGGTTCGAGTCCAGGTCGAAAAATAAATAAATAAAATAAAAATGACGTTTTTGAATTCTAAAGAATTGTTTGAAAATTAACTAAACCGGAATTATATTGTATAATATTTCTTGGGTTTATTTAGTATACTAAATGTTTCGACAATTTATGGTTCTATTCATTAGTAATTACAATTTATAAAGGGAAAACAAAGATATTAAATCAACCGAACGAATAGCCAAAATATAAAGAAATTAAAAGAAAAATGGACTTAGCCACTTTGACCTCTGAACTAGGAGAGCAGAGGTCCCGCTTTTGGCGGGGCAGACCCGATTTTTGGAAAGAATACACGACAAGCTAAGGAACGGCGGGAGAACAAATTCTTGTGAAAAATTTCATGACCTTTTAAATAACGACAGCATTCTACTAAAAAAATTCACCCAAATGAGAAATACTCTTTAACTTGGTGCAAAGGGTAGTAGCTCACTTGGAAAGGCTTGAGATCCTGAGTTCTTCACACAGGCACGGCATTAGTGTGCGTGAGTCGTTTGGGATGCCTAGCTGGAGGCGAATTGCTGCTGGGGATCGAGTCTAAGCATATAAAAGTGGGGGTGATGACGTATTAATCAAAATCCACCCCATCCCTCTCCACCACCACACCAAGTTTTTTTTACGGGCTTGACTCTGAAGTGATCATTGAAAATTTACCTACTACGATCTTTGCTGCTAGATGAAGGGCACGGGTCAGGATTAATCAGAGCGCCATATACCGGTAATTAAAATAAATTAGCAAAAAACATTTCTTAAATTTAACGATCTCAATCATTATAGGTATGGTAAAATGGCCCATTTTACAAAATATTTCTTTAATAAAAAGAGAACTAACTACTTTGACTTTCGAACATACCAGATATACAATAAGATGTATAGGACTAAATCGAGTTTAAAGTTATTCACCATCTTGAAGTATGATTTTTATATCGGCTGAGATTTGAAATCAATATCACATGTTTTTTTATTCCTTAAACCCGATATTGCTGACGTCAATTTCTTCTCGAGGGTTTTCTTTTCCCGGATGGGAATTGCATAGGATGCAATGATGTATTTATTTTAAATGCAGTGAAAGTGTACTCGATCATAATTTGTACGTTTTCTAACTAATTGCTACTGTCAAAAGCTAATTTTATTTAAGTATTTTTTTTTTTTTTGCCGGATGTTCCAATCAAGTTGATTCGCGGCTTCTAGTTTATTAGAAGGAGGTTTTCCATGTTCGGTTGCAGAAAAGAGAAAAATAAATATTTTATCTTGACAATCTGTACAAAAAATAGTAAGGGATATCCTCTCAATGAGAAATAACTTCCTGAGATGTTAAAAATACGAATCGTGTTATTTTTCTTCATAAAGCTTCTTTTTTATTAATATCTTCTATAAATTTATTTAAATTAGGGAACTTGGAAGGTGTATGATGTACCATTCACTCCAGATTTTTTTAATTACTCAAAACTTCGAGGAAAAGGGAAGTATTAACTATTATCCTTTATGTGTAATTTAAATTAAAATTTTTAATTACTACTAGGTGTGAGGAAATACTTTCGCAACTTATTATCCTATCATTATAAAATGATTGATGAATCATTAAACTTCTTAAATAATTTTTTTTAAATTAATTTTTCATAACAATTATATGTATTTCGGGATTATGTTCCATATAAAATATTTTAGCCTTTCATGTTTGATTGATACGGATAGGCAACTCAAATAACTAATTTTTTAATTAATTACTCAAGAACTTTTTTAAAACGGGCATACTTTGCCATTAATATTTATGAATAACAGGGAACAATGTCTCCTCTAGAGGTTTCGAGGAGGGAAATATGAATTAGAGCATTGGTCATTTGGGTTACCTACAGATAAATTTTTTGGCAATGGTATTCAAATGGCTTAAATCAAATCATCAGACTACCTGGGGTCCGAACCCTCAACCCTTGATATCCAAGGCAGGCTCGTTACCAACTACACCAAGCCCGAGGGCAAAAATAAATAAACAATGCTTGTGTTCCTAATTTCAATATCTTAGTTAAGTAGAGTACAGAACTCAGGATCTTAGCTAGTAAACTACAATCTGGACTCTTATTTATTCATAAGATTAGCTTAACTAGATGTGAAAAGACTAGAAAGTCATAGTCAATTAGATTATCCGAGGGATAGCTAGTTAATAGATGGAAAGCAACCGGCCCTTAGATTGTTTTTAGAGTAAGCTTAATATATCATTGACTGTAATTAATATTCACATCACTTGTTGTTGAGGCGAAAAAATTTATTTCAATTGAATTTGAAGAAATAAATAGGGACGGGGTCTAAATGGTCTGCGATGCCGAACCTTAAAACGAATAAAAAAATAACCTCAGTTGCTAAGAACATTTTTGATTATGACTTATATACAAGATCTAAAATAAAATAAAAGGTACCGTTATTAATAATTTAAATTGAAGATGATTTAGAAGAAGATAGTGCTTTTGATTCAAAGAGATAGAATGCGAATAGTTCACCAGAAAAATTTCTCAAATAAAAATATTTCATTTAATTATATTCTAGATACACCTAAATCCAATCAAATTTTTTTAATAGCTCCACAGATAAACATCAAATAAAATACGAGTTAATTATTTTCGGATATAATCTTTTGTATTATCTAAGTTGCCTAATCAATGCAAAGTCGGTACAAGTGTGTCGCGATCTTTGATGTCCGAGTGAGATAGCCTTAAAGAAAACCAAATGGTTCGTTAAAATTGCTAAATGAATGATTATAGGGTAGAAAAAAGAGGACTGTTATCTTAAAAGAATCAAACTTTTTCTTGGTTAGAAAGAATGTTCCCGTACCTAATGAAAATTCTTAATGAAATAAGCAAATAATTCACTTCCCATTAACAGGTTTAATGAGATTTTTATAAAAGAGATTTATTTAAAAGATTATATAACTCTTGTTATAGTGGTTCCAAGAAATGGCTGTTAGAAGAATTGATTTTTACCGAAGACGTTTTTCCAACCTGAGTTGTTGTATCAATGTTTTAACCATTTAAAGAATAATCTTAACTGCATGTCAAAAGAAAAATTCTAGTTGGAAAGTTGTACTATTAATGAATTTTACGATAACATGAATGAATGGAGATAAAATTAACTTCATTCTTAATAAGTATACGAGTTTTTTTTTTTATGTATTTGAGTAAATGAAATTTATCTTGTCGATAAGAATACGGTTGAAGGAATTTGCAAAAATTCAAATTAGGATTACAGGTATTGAGAAGTCAGCCCGCACTCATGAAGAGTCGTAGAAGGAAAATATAAAAAAAAGTTAAGATAACAATGCGTTTTGATTGAAAATATTGCAAAATAAAATAAGAAAATTCAAAGTTATCATAATTATAAATAGGCCTGTTATCCAATTGAAATAAATAAAGACGGGGTCTAAATGGCTTTCGATGCCGAAAAAGACTTTAAATCAAATTTAAAAAAGAAAAAAATAGGTCTGTTAAAGAGTAAAAGTAACCAATTCAGAGGTGCGCATCTCGAAAAACCGTTAGTAGACGATTCAGAAGTTGGTTACTCTAGGCGGCAAGAGATGGCGTTAGTTTTTCCCATAGGGAAACAAGGTTTTTATTCCATTTCATTTGAAAGTTTTAGGCTAATTAATTAAAAGCAAAAAATGCATTATTTATGATTACTAATTTAATTATCTATAAGATATAGACCGAATTTTTAAAAAATATCTTTTATTTAATGTGATTAATCAAAAAAAAAAAAAAATTCGAAAATCAAAAAAGGGCCTCTTTAAGTTGAATATATTTTAAATAGCTTTAATTAAAAAAAAAAAAAAAAAAAAAACTTGAGATCGATAACTTCAAAATTGTGGCCGCTGGAATCTCTCAAAATCAGCACCACGAGACGCGCACCTAAAAGTGCGGCCGAGCAGAAATAAGAATTTTTACAAATTCGCCTGCCAAGTATGCAACCAACATTTATCATCGTAGTTATCAGTAATCTATATTGGCGGAGAAGACTAGTTCAAAGCTGAAGTGGTTTCAGTTCGCTGATAATAGTCTGATATAGGCAGAAAATTTTTCGGGGGGGGGGGGGGGGGGGATTCCGATGATCCGAAAGATAATCTCTTCTCCCAAAAGATGGAAAAGTGATTATTATTAGATTTGAAGATGAGGAAGACTGATTCATGAGCGATGAAAAATATGAACGGGGTCTAAAGATCAAAAATAAATAAGGGAGCGTACAAGTATTACGTAACGCAATTTTTGAAGATTTTTGACCCCCCTCCCCTCCATGTAACGCGCCGTAACATTTTTCTGGACCCTCCCCCCTAGACGTTACGCTCAAGTGGCCATTTTTATCTAAAAGTCACAATTTTGTTGCGCAAAGTACCGGAAAGTCGCTAAAATACCAGTTTCGTAACGCGTTGTTCAAACCCCCTCCCCCCTTGTAACGCATGGTAAGGTTTTACGAGACCCCCTCCCCCTCCCCCCAAATTGCGTTACGTAATACTTGTACGCTCCATAATTGAAAAAATCCTTTATAGATCGCAAGTAAAAAATGAGAAATCTATGAAGCTTCTGGTCAGAGAACAGAATAAAGATATTCATCCCTCTTGGTTGCCACCCACGAACTCAAACCCTGAGCCCCTGAGTTTCCACTTAAGATATTTTTTATAAAGATTAGAAAATAGAATAAAAATTAAAAAATAATAAATAATATTCCTTGAACCCAAAAATCTTATGGTAATCTGAGAACTATTAAGGGCCCTCTCTAGGGCCTACGTGACCATGCTTTGGGAAAAGGCCCTTTACGGGTTTAATAAAGAAAGAGAACTTCAGGACAATAATATTATTTCCAGACGGAGAAAAGAAGAATTAGAATCTAATAAATATATCTTCTACTAGATTTTTCGGCGGAGAAATTTATTGTAATCAATGAATGGTGAGATGATTACACAATTCATAATTCAATTTATCTCATCCGGTCATCTTAGAAAGATACAAGACTTGGAAGCGTTTGAGAAAGAGAGCAAGATGTTATCATACACGTGAATGCAAGCTTCGGTCCTCTAAGTTTCTTTCTTCTTTCTTCACGAAGATATAGTGTTTGTTGTTGTTCAGCATCGACAAGTGGTTCTCTGTAATCTTGGGAATGAATCGCCGCTTCTTGGGCGAGCAAATCACGCGGAGGTTGTTTTAATTAGGAGAAGGAGAAAGAAAGAGCCCTCTGGAGATGGAGATGGATGGCGTCATTCAGTAAAAATAGACCAAACATCAACTTGGGAGGCCCTCACCAGGGCTGCAAATTACGTTCGCAAATATTTAGAACATTTTCGAAAAAAAAAATAAATAAATAACAATAACTGTAAAATTTAAAAAAAGTTAAATACCACCTTTATTTACTATAACATTCTGTTTTGCGGATACTAGAATAGTTATAAAATGAGTTTCTAAGTATTTTTCCGTTCATTAAACTCGCCAGATTTATTTTTATGTAAGAAGTAAACTTTCCAGTTTAATTCATTTATTTTACTATTTATCTTTTTTTAATTTTTTCATTATTAAAAATTACGATCTTTATTCGAATAGTTATATGATAATATAAGATTTCTAGTCGATAAAACTTAAATATCCACCCAAGAAATAACAGTTAAAATTATTTAAGTCATTGAATAATTGAAAAGACAAATACGTAAACCTCAAAATCACTAAACTTGAAATTAAATGAGGTGGGACGAATTGTTTTGAAGATTAATTTAATAATATTCGATATATTTAGAATAATTCTGTGAACATTTTCGAATAAGTAGAATTTCTTAATTAAGATATAAATAGAGATTGTGTGCTCTAGTTCAAAAATCTGGTGTGATTGGTCGCACAGCACATAACTTTCTTTTACCTTCGGCAAGAGAAAGTTGTGTTCTGTGCTTGTCACACCAGATTTTTTGTGTGGACATATATTCAGTAAGATACATTCGAATTTCAAGATGTAAAATTTAAAAGTATGGGAAAATATTTTGTTACCATGGCAACTATTTCTCCTATTTTTTTATGAAGTACAAGAGTAAAGTCGTCTTAAGAAGATTTCAATGGTAAAATGAAAATATACATTTTAAAGAGCATCTAAAAAATAATGGATTTTTGAATTTTAATGAAAATCGAAAAAAAAAACCGAAAAAGTACATCAGTAAGGTATTAGTACTCTTTGGCTAATTTTGTTCAAAAGCTTCGTGTCACGTCCCAAGGGGGTGCCTAACTTAAATATAAAATTTCAACCCCTCCTAGCTCTTTTTGTCCTTAAGATATTTTGTTCACAGACACACAGACAGACCATATCGCGAAAACCACTTTTTTGGATTCAGGGGACCTCAAAACGTGTATATCCGTCAAAATCTCGTCATCGAATTTTTGACATGAATCCAATACTTTAGTAATTTGATAAAAAAATTTTAATTTTTAGTGAACTCGCAAAGTAGTTTTATGATTGATTGATAATTTTAAAAATAAAATTCGGCAATTTTTTTTTTTTTACTTACAAATTGATTTTTTTTTTATTATTGTAATAAATTCAGATTTGTCCATTTCTATTGCTTGATCTGTCTGATGGTGAATGGAAATATCAAAGGAGAACTAGTTTGGCAGCTGAAGGAGAGAGAAGGAGAAAAAATGGCGGAGAGCTGGAGCCGAGCTGTCTAGCTAGGTCGGGAAGCCTAAGTCTAAGCCTAAGCCTGTTCTTCGGTCTCTTTGTCGTTTGTCCAGGCGTTTTTTTAACCCACCACACGCATGCAAAGACCACCTGCTCTGAATATTTTTTTTTTTTTTTTTTTAATGCCAATTTAAATATAGAGAAAAGATAGAATAGATGTATGTAATCCATCACCAACAGTCAAGGATTTATATAATCCTTGTCAATTTTTTTTTTAATTTGCTCTAGGGATTTTTTTTATATAATTAAAAATTCAAATATTTTTTTGTTTTTGTAAATCTAACAATAAATAAAAATGATATTTATTATACATCCTCAATAAAATATATTTTAAATTTATAAAAATTTTATAAGAAAAAAAAATTTAAATTACTCGGTAAATTTAAAAAGAATTTTTTTTAACGATGATAATTAAGATAAATTAGAATATTAATTTGAGAAATATACAAAAAGCAGAACTAAATAAAAAATGCCGACTTTAATGCTGTTTAATAATCTATAATTTTTATCCTTATTTTTATAAACAAGACGCCCAAGGCTGACCCCGTGCCCATTCAGGCATTCCAAGACCCCCCTTCAGCTTCTATTAGAGGTATTTTATATTTTATATAAAAAACAAATTTGACATTCTATTAGTCATATATATATTACTTTTAGAAAATTCACAAATGCGATTATTTACCGAGGTTGTATTTATATGTGGGGTTCCACAGGGGTATAAGAGTAACAATATTTACTCTTTTAAAATGTTTCACCTAAAACCGACACTGCAATATTTTTTTTTGGAATGGGTGCATAAGGCCTGAAGACCTATAATGACCAGTGGTCACATGCAACCAAGAAGAAAATAAAAACAAAAGGAGAAGCATAAAAGGGGAACTCAACTACGGGAACTGAGAAGATGCCTGCTGAGATTAGACTTGAAAGTCTGAAGATTGTAGGTTTTGGGGAAGATAGACGCAGGGAGCTTGTTCCAATCACGGGAGGTCATGGCGACAAAGGAAGAATGAAATTGACTAGTTCTGTTAGTCGTGATCTGAACAGCATAGGGATGCTGGGACGATGCCTCTCTTGTGTTCCGTGTATATGTTGCATTGGGTGGGACCTATATCTACTTTTCTTGTATAATGGAAAGCAAGCTTCCTCGAAGGGAAAGTTCTCTAACGTAGTTGGAAGTTATTTATAGGAAATTTTAGTTTCCATTATCCTTTTTTTTCGAAATTGAAATAGATTTAAATTCTTCTTCTTTATCAATCCTCGCCTTATTCCCGCGATGGGGGGTCGGCGGAGCTCACTTTTTCCCTACAACCCTATCATGCGTTTTTGCGACCGGAAGAATAGGCCGGCCCGTAGGACGGTCTGACGCCTGTGGAAAGAGGAAGGAAGAGACAGACATACAAAGAACTAAAGGACTGACTGTCCCAGCCTGGGCCCCTGAGCAAGAAATATATTTAAATTAATTATTTAAAATAAATATTCTATTAAAGTCTCAATTTGGGAGAATGGCTCCTAAACTTGGCAGTGCCAACTATGTTGAAGAACTTTTACCCCGGGGATGTTCAATTTCCACTATAAATATATCAATACTTTATTATAATATATGATCCTGTTATTTCTGTGTAGATCAGGTTCTGAGTGAATAATTGAGTTGTTTCTCAAGAGGATGTGCAAAAGATTATTATTAAAAGTAACTCTATAAAAATTCCTCCTGAAATTCTCCTTAGGGGATATGTTTTAAAAATATTATAAAAATTTTTTTTTATCTAATAAAAGGTTTCTTTCCTTAAAGTCTTCTATAAAAACAGGGAATATTTTGTTAGTAATTAAAGAATGAATATATTTAAAACTTACTAATTTTAGACTCTAAAATTTATAAATTAATTTTGTATGAGAAATACACGCAAAATGTAGGTTTCTCAAAAAAATATATAGTAGTAGCCCTATAAATGGTCTCCTATATTTCAATATTAGTGATTTAATTGAAAATGTGCTTTATTTATTAGTGATAAGTGAGAAAGTTCCAATTTTAATAATCTGGTGTCACTTAACGCAGAGCACACAACTTGCTATTACCTTCGGTAATCGAAAATCAAAATTTTAATCTCATATTTGGATATTTTATAAACCATAGAGAATCTTAAATTAATGAAAAATTTCATAAGAATTGGGAAAAAATTTTTAAATGTGTAAAAGTTCCAAGGGGGACCCCTTTTGAATCAAAATTTACATGCAAATCCCCATAGGGCTCAACATTGTCTCTACGGAAAGATGAGGCGGAACATGAATTTGAAAAATATGAAATGCTATATCAGTAAAGTGTATTTCAAACAATTTTCACGAAAAATTTTACTGATATACTTTTTAAAGAGCATCTAAAAAATAGTTGATTTATAAATTTTAATCAAAATCGTTAGAGCCAAATTTGAGAAAATCAAAAAAAAAAAAACTGAAAAAGTACTTCGGGTAAAAGTACTAGTACTTTTCGGCCGATTTTGTTTAAAAGCTTATTTTCACGCCTCCGGAGGGTGCTTAAATATAAAATTTCAACCTGGTTGCTCATTTCCTTCATGCTTGTCCACACAGACACACAGACAAATTTGCGGGACTTTTTAGACTCAGGGGACCTCTGGATTTCCATCAAAATGTTTAATAAGTTAAAGGAATAATGGACAAACTATGAATTGCAACTCAGATACATGGGAAAATATTCTAATACAAATAGACCAATGTTTTGATTTAGGGAAAGGAAATTATTTTCAAAACGTATAGTTTTAAGTAAAGGATGGAAGCTAGTCAAATAGTCAATGTTGGAAAGAAATTTATTTTCCCTCCTGCATAATTTTTAATTCGCCATTCAACAGGTGAACCGGATTCACTTAACATGCTGGCAAAGAATCAATCAATCTGAGGAATTCGCTCTTTGAGAGGGGATCATTATAATTCCGTTCAAGTAGTTCGCTGTTACCCTGACAATTCCTTCTGAATTTCTCTATGCCTGTCAGTATTTGCCGATTGATCTGACCTCTATCCGGATGAGTGGTAAAATTTGTACATTATTTTTCTAACATGCATGGGGGCGGAGTCTCAGACATTTGCTTTTATATATATTAATAAATTTGTTCTAAATAACAGGACCCCTTGGCCTAGAGGTTAAAAGTATTGACATTGTCAATATTGATAATTTGTTTCCTGAATTCATTAATGAAAAATTTTAAATAGAAGTCGAAATAAATAAATCCCCCCAGTTGATATTCTATTGTATTTTAATTGTTTTATAATTAAATTATAAACAGTAAAATGCAACTGTGTTCGGCTCTATTAGATTTGTGAGTTGGGCTGCCTATGACTAAGGCTGATGTTCAAAAGCTTTAAAAAAGTAACATCACCTTAAATACTAGGGGATATTTATAAATTAGTTTGATTTTGCTTGCTGGTTCGACACCTCCCCGTTTTCGATTAATTGCTAAAAGGATTTTCGATCGCAACCGATTAATTGTTTAAAGGAAAACAATCAAGTCACTAATGGATCTTTCGATTATCGGCACAGAATTCAGCTATCAACTACGTAGTTGATAAATTAATTTTAGAAAGATTTAAAAAAAGTAAATAGTTATAGCCACCCTAATAAATAAATTTAAAAAAAAACCGACATCAACTTTGTTTTATATGTATTCTGATGGTGAACTTGTGAAATTAAACAATATTAAAGGTTCGATTTTATATGATATAGAAACAAAATCCTGGAGTTCATTTAACGATTTAGGAAAAAATTCTCCAAATATACCAAATTGTTTTGACTTCAACTTAAAAAGGCCTAGATTTTAAGGAATGAGTGTTACGTTACGTGACGAATTCTGCCAATTTACCCTACCGGAAGCTGCGTAAAAGAACTTCGTACCAAAAGCATTAATAAACGGTGATGATGTTGATAGTGTACGAAAAAAAAAAATTTAATACGAAGCAGTCAAGTTTATTATATTTATTGTTTCAAGTCAGAGCAAACTTTTCGGTCACTTTTCTGGCTATCTTCAGGACTAGGCTATTATTAAAAATTAGATCTTCTTTGAATACTGTTCAATGAACAGGAAGTGTATTCATTCAAACTAATGCACAAAACAATCCAAATTGGAAATTTGATTGTTAACAATAGATTAGAGCAGGAGGAAATGAATCTGAAACATCGGCTATGGCTTACGACAAATAATTAAATAAAATTAGCTGGCTCGCTCTTTTAATAACTTCATAATTTAAAAAAAAAGTATAAAAATTAAAATAATTCCCGAAGGTCCTTTGATTTAGCAATAAGTTCCTGTATCCGAATGAGAAGCCACGAAATGGCCATGTATAAGAGAAAAAAAAATAGTTTGAATAATAGGAAATGAAAATAAACTAAAAGAAAAATGTTAAAATGCTTTTACATTGAGTTATAAATAATTATTTTTGATTAGATAAAGAAAACTTAATTTTTTATAAATTTAAGGTAAGTTTATTTTTATTGAAGGTGATTCATGTTGTTGTTTGTTTCGGTCAATATTTATAAAAAGAAAGGATTTTTTTTTTATTTTGAAAGCGTGAATCGGTTTGTTTATATCAGAACGTAATTGCTGAAGAAAATGATTCGGACCGCTGACTCCCAACTCGGGCAATGATTAAGCGCATCAATTGACTGGAATGCGATTGGGGCTAAGACAAGGTCTCTGAGGATGGAAATGGTAGACAGTTTGGTGACATGGATGATGTCAACGCACGAGGGACATTGACAAGCCAATGCCAGAAACAGAGCGCGTGCGGCCTTCGTGTAAACCGAAACCCCCTAATATAACGTTACATAATAAGAGCGAAAAAAATCCGAGTAAAAATTCTAGACTCTCAAGAGCAATCCCGACCTCAGATCAAAGTACCAAATCATTAGATAAAGTCTGGATTCCCTCAATCAACAATGTTAAAAAAAAAAATTATTGAAATAAAGATATCTAATATTTTCTAATCATGCTAAAGAAGAAGAAGAAGAATAATCGAAGATATGCAAAAAAAAAATTATTTTTTCATCAACCTGACTGCATTGGAAAATGCCATTTTTTGAATAGTAGATTGTGGCTGTACATAATATGTTTGGTATTAGTATCAATGACAACTCTATTTTTATATAAATATTTGAGCAATTTAGGCTACTCTGAAGATGGCAGAGTGGATCGTTGTCGAAACGTTCCATTAAAGAATGTTTATAATTATTTTTAAATAGAAACTCAATTATTAGTTGCCTCTCTTATTTCTTTCCAAAAATACAATTTTTTTAAAGTCAATTAAAAATATGATAGAATAATTTTTAAAAGATTTGGGTTAATCACTAACATTATCATCCTGTTTGTCAAAAAAAAAAAAAAAACAAGAAAAAATGAGAGAGGCAATGAAATATAGATAGGTCAAGTGATGAATAGACTTAATAAAAAGCAACAAAGATTATATTTAGTAGAAAAAAAATATTTTTTTTTATTGGGTTCTTGCTTCTCTATAAGGGGTAGAATTAATAAATATTTAAAAAATGAAAGGGGGGGGGAATGACCAAATATTGACTCCCATGGAATTAAACAATTTTACTTTTGCAACGCAGAGGAGCACCTAGGATGACTTGGCTTCATCGGGTCAGGAGAGACATGACCGAGCTTGGCCTGTCGGAGACAACAGCATTGGATAGGGGAGAGTGGAGGGGGGAGTAAGGTCCGCCGACCCCGCACCGCGGGATTAATAATGGCGAGGACAGAAGAAGAAGAAGAAGAACTAGACAGAGGCCTGAGTTCGGACCTCAGGCAGTCCGATGAGTATTTATTTAATTCATTTAGATGCCAAATAGTTTAAATAAGTGTGGCCTATATATTGGGTTGTTCGGAAAGTCTCGGCCTATTTTTACGCTAATTATTTAAAATTGATATATATCGTCACTAACATATAATAACAAGTTAAGGATCTATCAAAGTCTATGGCCGGGGAAAACTAAAAAAAAAAAACACGATTTTGCCCATATAGCACTGGTACGACGCAGAAACGCCCCCGGATCGACAGGGACTTTGCGAATATATAATATATATAAAGTATATATATATATATACATGGGCCCCCCCCCCTTTCTCTATATAAAAAATACTATCCCCCCCCCCCCCCTCCCCCCCCCCCCTAATTTCCTGGGTCGCCCATGGATATATATATATATATATTTTAACTGGGGCTTCACTAAACATGAAAAAAACTCGGCTAAATAGTCCAAAAGCAATGAATCTTTGAGTCTTTCTCTTTTGGGGATGGGTTTTGAAGGCTATAAGACTAAATGGGAATGTAAATTTTTTGCTTGGAGAAGGAAAGTATTAATTCAAACCGTATGGAGGGGGGGGCTGCTCCACCTTGATTCAAACGATATTTGATTAAATCATTATAGAATGAATAAAGTAATTAATTCAAAATATTTAAAACTAGAAATTATAAAGAAATTTTTTTTAAAATATGTATAATTAAAGTGAAAAAAAAGTTGTTTCGAATAAATGATACTAATTTAAATTTCACCTCAAGCGACAAGCTGATTTAACGCACGTAGACTTGATATAAATTTTACGAAAAGATGTCGCGAGATAGTTAATGCAAAGAAAAAAATATTTTAAGGAAATCACTATATTAGTTGCAAAATTAAACAATAAAAATAAAAAAAGAAAAATAGTTGTTTCAAGGCACTCGAGAAATTTAATAGATATTCGTCGATCAAGTTACCTTTGATGGTGGAGTGGGGCATTATGAGAGCAGCTCGTCTTGCAGGCTCCAATTACCTGAAATGAAAGAGAGAAATACATTAGATTTAATGATAAATTAATACTATATCTATAAATTAAGTTTTTTTTTTAAATTATACTCTACTTTTATGTAAAATTTATAGTTTAGAAATTTGATTAAAAAAAAAAAAAAAAATGATATAAATACAGTATATCATTCTAAAGAGACATTTTTATTAGAGAAGGTAATAAAATATTTTTTATTGATTTGGATAAATTAAACATTAAGATATAAATGAATATTTTATTAAGTACTTAGGTTAAAAAAAAAACTATATTTCTCATTTAGTATTACTATTATACAATCTACAAGATAGAGTGCGAGATTATTAATTTGTTTGGTGTTCCGATTCATATTTATTTGAATCACTTAGGGCAGTGGTTTTCAAACTTTATGTTACCACGCCTCCCTTAAAAATAACACTGTGCTACAAAATGAAACTTTTTTCTGGCCCCGAGAAAATTCCTTCAGATTCTTAAGTAAAATGACCTCCTGAATCCAAATATAACCTTCGTTTTCACCCACCACGTACCGTTTTCGGGGGGTAGCCCCCTGCTTATTTCCACCCCTTTTCGTTAATTATAGGGCCACGAAAAAAATTTGGAGGGATGAAAAGGAATATTTTAGCCTTAACATTTCTTCAGAAGGTCTAGAGAAGTGAAAAGTTAAAAAACATTAACATTTGGTTCCAAGGGGGGATGTGGGGGGAGGATTTTGTCCCTTAAAATGCAAAAAAATCATTAAAAATGATCAATTTTTTCTGATTTTTTCACAATTTTTTCACTGATTTTCTACATATTCCAGCTGACAGACCCACCTCACCCTTCCATAAACATCCCTCAACTAAAAAAAAAAAATATATACGACAAAGCGGGTGGGGTGTGGGCGATTCCGAAGCCCTTGCAAGAAGATGGAAGATTCATAGCTCAGTTGGTCAAATTGGCAAATATGCGGCTAGCTTTCATTTTATTGGGCTGATCTTTACAAATTTAAACTTAAATATACGGATTCTTCTATGTCCTTCAATATTTCCATATTTTATCTAAAGGGGTAGAAATTATTTCTTGTCAATAATTGAAAAAAATTCTTCTTACAAGGGCTTCGGAATCGCTCACACCCCACCCGCTTTATCCTATATATTTTTTTTTAGTTGAGGGATGTTTAAGGAAGGGTGAGGTGGGTCTGTCCGCCTGGAATATGTAGAAAATCCGTGAAAAAATTGGGAAAAAATCAGAAAAAATCGATCATTTTTAATGATTTTTTGCATTTTAAGCGACTAAATCCTCCCCCACATCCCCCCATTGGATCCAAATGTTAATGTTTTTTAACTTTTCACTTCTCTAGACCTTCTGAAGAAATGTCAAGGCTAAAATATTCCTTTTCATCCCTCCAAATTTTTTTCGTGGCCCTATAATTAACGAAAAGGGGTGGAAATAAGTAGGGGGCTACCCCCCAGAAAACGGTACGTGCTGGGGGAAAACGAAGGTCATATTTGGATTCAGGAGGTCATTTTACTTAAGAATCTGAAAGAATTTTCTCGGGGCTTTTTTTCTTGTAGCATAGTGTAATTAATCTTATGACGCCTCCCGCCCCCTGCTAAAAAATATAAATTTATATAAAAATATTTTTTTTAGCAATCATTTGGAAAATTGGTCCTGGGGCCAATATTCGCGCCTCCCCTTAGACTAGTCCGCGGCTCCCCAGGGAGGCGCCCTCACAATTTGGGAAACGCTGGTATAAGGGTATTTTATGGCTGGTGGAATTTGTATCAGGAAGAGGAAGAACCAGATTTTTCTTTAAAAATATATTTTAACAGCTTACGTTTCGGCCTTGTCGCCATCCTCGATGTTCAGTCACTCCGAGGATGGCTTTACCAAAGCCAAATGTCACTTTAAAATATATTTTTAAAAAATTCTGGCTTCGTTTTTTCTAACTTTCATTCATGAAGAAAAATATTTTTAAATTGAACCCAAACAAACATACAGACAGACCATGTTGGGAAAACCACTTTTTGGATTCAGGGGACCTCAAAACGTGTATATCCATCAAAGTCTCGACATCGAATTTTTGACATGAATCCAATACTTTCTCTATATATATATGTATATTAACTTATACATATAGGTAAGAGGAAGTAAAAATTCAAATCCGAATTGAGATTAATTCTATATACAAAAAGATGCGGTAACTCACCCCAGTAAAAGTGGACTAATCATATCTTACTTTTATACCTAATGAAAAAAATCCCTACAAAATTCTGCAAGGGATTCGATGGGTTCCTAAGTTACCCAGTGTTATTATTATCTGTTTATGAGAGTTTCGAAATCTTTAAAAAATTAATTCCGCCCCAGTAATAAGAAATTTTAGAATGACATTAAAATGTTTCTATCCTACTATACTATTTGCTAAATATAGAATATAAATTTTAACTCAAACGGAATGCACTTATTTTTTAATAAAAGTATTAAAAAAACATTAATATCTTTATGCATTATAGGGGATGGGGCATTAACCCTCCTGATTAATAAGATAGAAAAATGCCCTCGGGCTTGGTGTAGTAGGTGGCGTGCCTACCTTATATATCGAACGTCGCGGTTCGGGCCACTGGCAGTCCGAAATGGATACCAAATGGCTTAAATAGAAAGGCCTGTGTGTGTGAGAGTGTGAATGAGAAAAAAAGCGTGTTAAAAAAAAAAAGATAAAAAAATAAAAAAACTAATTTTTTTCCCAATGACACCTACAATCCCCCTCCCCCTTTCAACAGCGTATACTCTCTTTCCTCTTTACCCTTAGTGAAATACAAAAGATTTAATTTCATATTCAAAAGAATTTCGCAGTCAAATTATTTGTTTCTATCATTTTTTTTTTCAACGATGAAATGCATAATAATTACCTTTATTAAGACACTCAAGAGGGTGTGCTGAATGACGGTGAGGTCAGGGTGGTTACACTATTATAATTATTCACTTTGATTCACTTTAAACTCAACTAAAAAACAGAGCAGCTCGGCGCGCCTGCCTTGCAGGCCACGCTCTCGACTGAACGAGACTTGTCTTTCTTTCGATAGGAATAAAATTGATGAAAATAACAATTCCCTTTTTATTAAAAGAAAAAAAATACATTTTGCTCTAATCTAACTATATTTAGAGCTGGAAAAAAATGTCAACAAGTGAATTGGAATATTCCAAGGCCTTTCTTAAATAATCAACCCTTCATTCCCCCTAAGCAAAATATTAATCAACGCTATTTTTTAAATGTTTTCTATTTATTTAGCTTCGATTTAGCTAAAAAAAAAAATAAAAATAAAAAAACATTTTTTTTTTTAATTTTTCAACCCCTAATCCAATTTTTTTTAACACTCACACTTTTTTCCCATTCACACATTCAAACACACTTTCACAAAGTCTTTTTGGCAACTTAAGCCATATAAGACTTTTTACGATAACCGTTATTAAGAATATATATATGTTGGGGTCCAGGCATTCTTATTTAAGCCATTTGAAATCCAATCTTAATAAATAAAATAATTAACAATGCTATCGCCTTCGGCGTCTAGTCAGAAAAAAATTAAAACCCTGAAAAACTTCCCTGGATCCGCCTTTGGGTTTTACACATAGTATAATCACTAGAATGAGACTTACTTTAGGCCAGTGGTTTCCAAACTTTATGTTACAACGCCACCCTTAAAAATATTTAATTGTATGACGTCCTCCCCACCCATTTAATAAAATAATACAAAAACAAAAATTTTTAATACTCATATGATTAGCTTAACTAGATGTGAAAATACTCGAAAGTCAGTGTCAACTAGCTTATCCGAGGGATGGCTATCCTCGTTCCCTGATACGCAAACATAAGATTTGAATAAAATTAGTCAAAGAGTACTAGTAAATACTTTAGTGATGTACTATTTCAATCAGTAGCGTAGCCAGGATTTCTGCTTGGGGGGGGGGGGGCCAAAAGTTGTATGAACCCCCTCCCCCCCTCTCCAAGAAACTTTTTTTTTTTTTTAATTCCCCCTTTTAGGCTGCAGAGGCCATTAGGGTTTTAATTTCACATATATTAAATTTATAATACCGATGGCTACTGGGGGACGTTCTACACGCTGAAGAAACTTAAAGTGGACAAATTTTAAAGAGAAATAAAAACAAATAAATTAACATTTTTTTTTTCTTGAAATAAAAAATAATTTTAATACAAAATTCGTAAATATTAGAGATTTTTTCAATTATTTGTAAGTTTTTTTTTTTTTTAGATTTTAGAATTTTTGAGGGTTAATAAAATAATTATTTAAAAAAAAATCATTAGGGAAAACAATAGGTATTTTTTTGTTTAGGAGAAGGCTTTGGGGGGGCCCCTCGGCCCCCCCCCCTGAATACGCCACTGATTTCAATGGCACTAATGATCGGTTCAAAATTGTTTGAAGCACACTTTAATCTTTACATAGGAAAGATAAGAGAATTTGCCATGATAGCAAAATAGAAATATTTTCCTAGGTTTGTTTATAATTTGACTTGTCAGATCAGATTTTTAATATAGAAATCTCTTATGAAAAATGATAAAAATGTGTTTAAAGGAAACATTGGAAAATAATTGGTAAAATATCGATTTTAGTTATTTTTAATATCAATACTTTTTGAAAGAATTTTATTAAAAATTAAAAACTTTATTTACTAGTAAAGAAATTAAAAATGGAAATTTTATTAGCAAACTTTTTTCTTTATAGTGAGGAATAATCAAGGGCGGATACAAGGGGGAGGGTAAAGGGGGTAATTACCCCCCCCCCCGAGATATGAAAAAAAAAATACCTTTTTTTCGAAAAAAATTTATTTTTAATGTAAAATTTTCAAAATTAATACTTAAAAATTTAATTTGTATTTATATTCTGGCAAACAAGTACAGAATGCGCCATTAAATTACTGAAATTAAGAAAAAATAGTGTGCTGTGCGCCGGTTCACACCATATTACCTCCCCCTCCCCGGGAAACACCTCTGGATCCGCCCTTGGGAATAATGAAACTTGCTAAAAATTAAAGGTAACCTAATTAATCTTTTCAAAAATAATATTTTAATATTTTTCTTTACTAAATTATATAATTTTTTTTTTACCATAAAACAAAAATCTTCCAACTATTCAAGTTTATTAGAGATTAATGACTTGAGTTGCGCCTGATGTTAGGCAACCAACTTTAACAAGAAAGAGATCAAATTGAGTGATCGTAAAGATTTTTAACTTTAAATAGCGAATCCTAAATAAAAATAATAAATACAAAATTTCATAAGAATTGGAAAAAAATTAAATTCTACTACAGAACCTAAATTTGATTTACGAGGGTAAGGATCAAAAGATAAAAAATTAAAAAATAATAAATTTGAATAATGCGTCAACTCACACTCTATTAAGAGAAACTATTAGCAAAATAAATAGTCGATGATTTGAAAAGTAGTTAAAATTTATCTTGATTCTAAAAAATAGGCAACCAAGTTTCAAAACCATCCAGAATATAGGCCAATAAAAAAAACCATGCGTTGAAATTTTACTCGAGCTTAATACTTTCGGCTAATTATATGTATCTATAAAATAATATGGAAAAGTAAAGATAGACCCTATACAAAATTTATTTAAATTTTCTGCTTTTTTGATCCCTTCCAAACTAAAAGGTTATTCGATTTCTTTCTCATCCGGCACTTTGGATTAGGGTTTCGACCTCTAGCACCATATTAGAAATTTTTTTTCTCTTTAAAAAAAATTATTGATTGAAAATTATGTAAAATTTTATAACTCTTTTGAAATATGGTAGTCTCTGTTTTATGACTATTTAAAAATACACTTTATTTACAACTTGTTATATTTTATCTTCTATTTATAACCTGTGTATATTTACCAAACCAATTCCCAATGGCGAAATTTTGTTATCAATAGACTAATAAGAATTATCATACTTCATTACCGCCTGCCTAAATGATGATGAGGTAAGAAGGAGGGGTTTTCTAAGAAAGAAATTCTGCCTTGGAACAACCTCCGCTTGGAACAAATATTAATAGTATCATATTTCAATATGTACAACCCCAATGACGTCATTGATAAGATATAAATAGTTCGTGGATTAATTATAAATAAATATAATTTCAAGGAAATAAAGAATTTGCAAATCACTAGTGAAAAATGATAAGGAGATAGAAGAGCTTACAATCATTATTTTCTAAACATGTCTTACTATCTGAAGGATTCCCCAAAGTCAACAACTAATAATCATTGCTTTTATTTAAATGTAAAGCTCAGTTTATATTTAACTAAAAGATCCTACACTTGGGAAACAAATCCAACAAAATTAAACAAATTATTTAAAAAAATATTGCCTCAAATCATCTGACATCGCGTGCTTAAATTTGTCTGCTTGCTGGAAGATAGGCAACCAAACATTCATTCCAAAGAACGTACAAAATGACAAGGGTGAGCTCATGAGTTTTGTTAAATTAATACTAAACTTCCCAAGGGGGGGGGGGGTGAACCCAGCCCTGAAAGAAGACTCTCTAAAAAAATTAATAATATTTAAAAAATCTTAAAATTTGAGAAATATAAAAAGAAAATGCTTTTATGTTTCAAGTATGAACCATAATTTTTTCAGCAGTTACTGAATCAAATATTTTTAGTGCAATTTAATTAGCAACTAACCTCGCCACCCGCCTGCGGCGATCTCTAGTCTTTCTTAACTCCGTGCAAATAAAAACCGACAAACATATTTGGTAAAATTATTTAACAAAAGTCATTAACAATTAAATTAAGATGGCTCGGGCTCACCTGCACTGGCCATTCGCCTTTACTAAATTATATGTCGCAATGAAAGAATAAAAAGAATCAAATTATTGAAAATTAAAGATAAGTGGATTTCAAGTATCAGTTTTATTTGAATTAATAGATCAAGTCTGTGTCTTTGAAAAATTTAATTAATAATAAAATGTATATACAGTATTTTTTTCCCTTACTATTTATTTATTCTAGATTTCATTATTATCTATCATTAATATAAATTATAGTTTTAAATTTTAATATTATTATATTTTATTTTACTGCTCCTTTGAAGTGGTTAAAATTAAAAAATGTCAAATCACTGGCTCACTTTTTATTTTTTTTTTTTTTTAGTCTGTCTCTTTGGCGCCACCATAAATTCATTTTTTTCATGTGCAACACATAAATGCTGATTTACAATTTGTGCGTCATTCGTAAATGTATTAACGAATCAAGAGGCCTACATTATGACAATTGTGTAGCTCACATATCTTTTTTCCTATTTTCATAATAAATACATTGCGATGAAAGATTAAGGATGATATAGATCTATACTACAGAAAAATACAAAAAGATATCAGATCGAAGGAAATAATTTTTTTTTTTTTTTTTTTTTTTTTTTTTTTTTTTTTATAGATAACCTGTTTCTTTTAAAGTTGGCATAACATAGAAACGACCTTCACCTTGGCATGCCCATAACACACTATTTTATTTATTTTGTCTGGACAAGTTGACAACACCACTATGGTAATATTAATTTGTATATTTATTTGAAAGTGTTAGCGACCGACCGGCCTTCAGAGCTTCACACGACCTTCTCGAGTCAAGTTTGCTGGGACAAATAAACAATTTGCTTGCAAAAACTTATTTAGGATGGCCGGAACATATCTACTAATTCCGCTAAAACGTTAGATAATGTATTAGACGTATGGTTTTATCAAAAATACAAGAGAAACTGCTCACTCAGGGGCTCACTTCTAGTGAGTGAGTACGTGGATGGCGAACACGAGTTACCCGAGCTAAGGCTAGCATTTATTCGTTTCCTTTATTTCCCTTTTGCATATCAAGCGTCAGGCCGTGAGACGGATTTGCTTTCATTTCTTTATAAATTAATTTTGCCGAGCCCACATAGTGCCCATTTAAAAATCTAGTGTCAATCATTCAACATAAAAAAAGATAAAGCTATAATTCGATTTTTACTTTCTCTTACTTCTATATATGATAATATATAGAGAGACAAAGTATTGGATTAATGTCAAAAATTCGATGTCGAGATTTTGATGGATCTTCACGTTTTGAGGTCCCCCGAGTCCAAAAAAGTGGTTTTCGCGACATGGTCTGTCTGTGTGTCTGTGAAGAAAATATCTCAAGAACAAAAAGAGCTACGAGGTTGAAATTTTATATTCAAGTTAGGTACCCCCTGGGACGTGACATGAAGCTTTTGAACAAAATCGGCTAAAGAGTACTAGTACTTCACTGATGCACTTTTTCAGTTTTTTTTTTTTTTTTTTCTCAAAATTCGCTTCAACGATTTTGATTAAAATTCACAAATCAATTATTTTTTAGATGCTCTTTAAAATGTATATTCTCATTTTGCCATTGAAATTTTCTGAAGATCACTTTACTCTTGTACTTCATAGGAAGGATAGGAGAAATGGTTGCCATGGTAAGAAAATATAAATATTTTGCCATATTTATAAATTTTACATCGCCCTCGGGGCATGGCGTAGAGGTTAGCATGCTAACCTCGTATACCAAACGTCGCGGGTTTGGACCCCAGGCAGCCCGATGATTTTATTTAAGCCAATTGGATACCAAATGGCTTAAATAAGAATGCCTGGACCCCATATATGTATATTTATTAATAACGGATATCGTCAAAGTTTTATATGGCCTGAGTTGCCGAAAAGACTGGGTGAATATGTGTGTGAATGAGAAAAAAGTGAGTGTTTAAAAAAAAAAAAAAAATTTTACATCTTGAATTCTAATATATCGGTGGAAACTAAATAGACTATATGTCGACACGAAAAATATGGTGTGACAAGCACAAAACACAACTTTGGATTACCGAAGGTAAGAGAAAGTTGTGTTCTGTGCTTGTCACACCCGATTTTTATTTTCTACATTAACACAACCAAATATACAGGTAAGTCCACAATAATTTTCTTTTACGAGTGTAATATATTTTGGTGTCTCCAATATCTATTTTTTATTAAATTAATTTAATGATAATAAATATTTAAAGGTAAATTATTAAAAACTCATTGAATAGTTACTCAACCTTTTTTTATGTTTTCGTTTTTTCTCAAATTTTATTCTTGTCTCCCTTTCCTTTTTTTCTACTCTCTATTTTTTTTATTACTAATATTAAAATAAGGAATTAGTAGCTATTTATTATATCTACATCTAGGACAAGACTTTGGGTTCATGGATAGAGTTGACACATAGCTATAAATTATTTATTCTAATGGCTATAAAAAATTGATTGATTTATTTATTGTATTTCATTAAAAGAAGAAAGTTTTTTAATTGAATTTTTTTTTTTTAATTCAGGTATTATATTGTCCTTGTTATGTTTCTTAGAATAAATATTTTCCAAGGGTTGCATTGTCAAAAGACCAAGTGATATTGGAAATTTTTTCTAGAAAAATATATAAGAGAAAATATTTGATAAATAATAGTGAAATTTAGATTAAGAAATGAAAGATAGATCCGAATCGGGCATCATATAACGTGATAAATATGACCATGAGATTTTGATTTGAATAGTGCAATAAGACATTGAAAGATTTTATATTGCCAAGTTAAGTTGATAGTTTTAGAGATATTTTGATATTTCCGGTTTGAGCTCCAAATAAAAGTTCCTGTTTGAGATTTCAATAAAAAATCTACTTCCGTGTCCTTTAATTAACATAATGATTGATTTTTATTAGTGTAGTGGGGGTCGAGCCCTAGCCTATTCAATAATATTTTATAATATCAATGTGAGGAGGCGATTATCCGAGCTTATAATTCTTATAACTCGAGTTCAAATCCAACTCAAGGCAAAAAATTATCCAACTCTATTTGAGATGCCTTCTCCTGAGTAAGGAAACGGGAACCCACCTGAATATTACAGTATTCTGTGAAACATATTTCAAAAGAAAAAAAGATCGAAGGTTTATATCCGAAAAATAAGAAATATTGGATATTGAATTATTAATTAATATGTCATTTTGATGAAATATTAATATTTCATCAATGTGACATTTATAAATAGCTATTAATCCCACCAGGGCTGAAGATATCCTTCAATTGTTCAAAGTGGAATATGGGTTGAGGGCACCCTTGCCATAAATGGACCTAGCATCAGGAGACAAGATAACCTCATCATTATTGGTTGTAAAATAATTAAAACTTTGACGCAATTTTTAATTTCACTAATTATTACTTAATTAGACAAGAAGAATAACTGGAAATTCTAATAAAATAATTAAGAAAGAAAAAATTAAATATTTTTCTAAATTTCAACAATTACTAAAAACTGAAAAAGTACTAGTACTTTTTGGCCGATTTTGATCAAAAGCCTATTTTCCACACCACAGGAAGGTGCCTAACTTCAATATAAAATTTCAACCTCTAGATCAATTCCCTCATGCTCTACATTAAACATACACAGACAGATCATGTTGAGAAGTTTTGACATGAAACCAATACCGGTACTTTCTCTAAATATTAATATACTGTATATAGGTAAGAAAAAAGTAAACAACTATGTGGAGTTGACTACACCACACAATTTTATTTCAAAAAAATAAAGATTTTTCTAATTGCAAAAAACCGACAGTGATGACACTATAAGACAGGCTATTTTATAAAATAAGCTGTTTTGCTTTAGCCTATAAATAAATTCTGGTCTTCATTCTGAAATAACATCATTTGTATGATATTCTTGTATTGTTTTTAAGATAGAAGATTTCAAAATGCCCATAATAAATTAAACAAGAAAGAAACCTGTGATTTAATTCCCTTACGATCAACTTTCATAAAAGAAATCCCCTACCCGTGACGTGAATATCGGATCCCGTTTTTTTTCTGTTTTTCACATAAATTCATCATCAGATGTGAACGTCATTGATTTTATCTCTACAACTTCTAACTGTAGTTTGCGCAATTTCTTAATTTGTAGTTATTTATTGGAAAAGTTAGTCACTAAATAAATTGCATGAACATTTAGGTTCTTTCCTTGATGCTAATTAAACGTAAAAATCGAAGAATCCTTGATCTATTTTAGGTGAAAACAGGAAAAAAAATCCTTTTGCAATTTTCTACGAAGTTTTATTATATAAAATGAATATTTGTTTTGATAAAAAGTATACAAATAGTGAAAACGAAATTGATATCTACACTACAAGTAAAAATATAAAATATTTTTTTCATGGGTTCTGAATAAAAGATTTCTAGAAAAAACCGGCATGTCGCAGAGCCTGAAGAAAGTGGGTAAAGAACTCTAATATAGAGAGCAGAAGAAATGATCGCGTCAACTCGTGGTTAGAATTTAAATAGATTTCCGACCCTCTATATATTTTTTAATGAAGTTTTTATACAATGAAACAAGAAATTGACAAATAGAAAAGTAGCAAACGACTAAAGTTTCTGTTTCGGACAAAAACCAGCCGAAACTTTCGGCCGGCCGAAACCTGAGCCTATACACAAAAAAAAATTGTCGAATGAGATTCGAACCTAAAAAAAAGGTGAAATGATTTTTGCAAGAGGGGAAAAGTAAAAGTAAAAAAAAAAATCGGTTTCGGCCGAATCTTGTTAGGGTCAGACCCTAGAGGAAAGTAATACTTTCTCTCTATATATTACAAATATAGGTAAGAGAAAGTAAAAAGTGGAATGAAGAAGAGATGCTAAGAATGTAGAAATATTTTTTTCTCCATTTATTAAATAAATAAATTTATGAAATTAAAATCAAGAAGCATTGAAATCAAGATTTATAAAAATCAAATAATTATATTATTTGCATTTTTGTAATATAATAGTTTAACCACATTTAATTAGATGTCATTCGACTTAAAAAAGAGTAATTTGCCATTTGAGATTTAAATCATAATCATTTTATATTATAGACATCCTAATTAAATGTCTAGAAATGGAATATGATAATAATATGAAATTAGGTTCAAGTAACAGCTAGATTTATAGTTGAATCTTGTTTTTTATTAATCAAAAACAATCTTGTTATGGCAATTTTCTCCGAATAAATTTGAAACTAAAAAGATATTAAATATGACTCTACTTGACAAGTGTACGTATATAAACAAAGCAAGCAAGATGTTGGGAAAATATTTAGATATCACGTTAGACACGTGTTAAAAAAAGATTATAATAAAAATGTTTATTTTTAAATATTTAGAAATGGAAAATCCAATTCCTTTTACGTATATAAAGAACAAATAAAAAAATTCTCTTTTTCATAAGATAATTTTAAATTGACAAATAATAACCCACTCGTATGTCTCTAAAAGAATAGGAAAGAAACCTCTACGCCTTTGTCGACTTCCCTACCTGGAATTTAAAGAGTCAACGCAGTAAAGGGGAGAGTCAAATTTTCTCTAAATTTAATTCTTAATTAAATATTCAGTCTTCCCTTCTATATTTTCAACAGATCGTGCGATGGGCAGGCCTGTTCTATTCCCTTTCCTGCCAAAAACCCATGACCGCCGACCCTGCACCGCGGGATTAAGGTGAGGAAAGAAGAAGAAATCAATTCAAGCTCCTTGACGTTTCAATCTGATATACGACCATCCTCAGGGCTACAATAAATAACAAAAAGGAACGAGTGAGAATGCAGTCAGAAATAATTTTGCTTTCTTACATCACTTGTGCACAACTTCAAATGAATACAAAATATTGACAAGTTATAATGAAAATTTGATAAAACAAAAAACAAGAGTTGTATATATC
>JAKCPI010020273.1:0-12416 GCA_023213315.1 Euborellia annulipes | reverse complement strand
TGGGGAAGATAGACGGTTTAGTAGTGGTGTTACGCATATTTTTCCCGATAAGAGGGCGTTGTGGGTCTTACAAAGTAAACAAAAAAAAAAAAAAAAACACCTATTATGAAAATTTGCCAAGAGTAGGTTAATAGTGTACCGGCTGTTAGACTAGCCTGCCTGCCATCTTTTGCAGGAGTGCTGAACTATTTGACAGATAATTTTTTAAATAAATCATCTAAGTTTATTTTAAAATTTTCTTAATTAATATGTGATTCATAATAACAATAAATTCAATTTTAAATTATTTTGCTGTATTAGCTTGATAACAAAAAATTAATTTACTTTATTTTTTAATTATAAAAAAATTATAACTTTCTGTCCCAATAATCTATGAATATAATTCATAAAAAAAACAGCATTGGAAAATTCCTTATAAATAAGTTGAAGAGCCCTCCAGTCTGTCTTATTCTAATTGTGACAAAGTTCCTTTTTTTTTTTAAGTAAGTTTAGACGCTGCTCCTACACCACCTTAAATAAGAAAATTTAATTTTTAATTTATTTATTAAAATATTTTTACCTTCATAAATTCTTTTACATATTAAAGCCTTACAATTTTTTTGCAATGAAAAAACTTTGCAATTTATTATGTAACTAATTTTTACAGAGAGCGAGTTAATTCTCGCTTAAGTGCCTTTTAATCGTTTTTAGATTACATCATTTTTATTAGAGGTAGACGTAAAGGTGCTTAGTGATAAAATTACCTCGTATCAAGTTGAAGTAAATGATTTCAATGAAAAAAACAACAACTCAAGGATGTTTTTTTTTTTTTTTTTTGGAAAAACGGAATTTGCTAAATATTGTTTTATTTTATTATGCAGACGGACCATTTTCCAAAACGCACTTTTATGAAATGAGGAACTCTCTAAAAGTGTATTTCCATCAAAATCTCGACATAGAATTTTTGATATGATGCAATACTTTCTATAAATTAACATACTGTATATAAGTATGTGAAAGTAAAATTATTTTTGATTTATTAATTAAAATTAAAATTTAGGTCAATATATCAATTAGACATTTTTTTTTTTTTTATTTCTTTTGTAAAGAAATAAAGTTTTATAGGCTTAATCTTTTTATTACTGGCGTCTACAAGGATATATGGTTGTCTAACTTACAGGCGTATTTTGATTTTTCTTGGTTTTATTTCTTTTCTTTTGAATAAACAAATTTCATTCATGGATTTAAAATTATTTTTTTTACTGAAAGTAATTTTTCATTATTGTTATTATTTATTTTAAATTCCTATCCCCGTTTATATACCCGAGTTGCTTTCGTGCACGGAGACACACACCTCGAACCCAACCGACCTCTGGCCGTAGCCATCTACCGGCACCCCGTGAAGTTACATTATTTCCTATCTCTAACTCCTCCTCCTGCTTTCGTCTCTAGCTAGTGGACTAATTCTTATTTCTGGTTTCACCCGGCTCCTTTTATCCAACCTCTTCTATGCTAGGGAGGATGTCCTCCCTCAACGATATAAGAAAATAAATTTTTTGTGTGGCACTAAAGTTATATTTATATAAAAAAAATCTGAGAGAGGTTAAATTCTACTTGTTAGTTATTATTCAGAATAATAGGAAAGTATAAAAAAGAACAAGAAAATGGACCGCTTCAAATTAAGACCTACAAATTACTCGTAAATAATAGATTCAAAGACTAATTTATTATGGCAGTTGGCAGTGTGCTTAACGCTAACCTTGCAGGTCGATAATGCAACATGCATGCTGCTTATGTTGCACATACAATCCAATGTATATGGACCATGTCGCACATACACACAAACTGGGATTAGTAATTGCTACTGATGGGTTATAAAATATACATAGACAGACAAGCTAATAAAAATACATGGCCATCCGGGAGAGATGCGATACACCTGACATCTGCCGACGCATAACAAATGATAAAATAAGCATAAACTAAAAGTACGGAAAATTTAAAGGAAATTTAATATTATTTTATTATTGGAGATGAAATATTTAATTATGATATTAAAAAAAAAAAAAAAACATTAAAGTTTCAGCTGATGACCTTAAAGAGTCATTTTATATAAAAAGTTAAAAATTATTAATTTATTTGATTGTGATTTAATATTTATAATCAAATAAAAGAAATTAATAAATTTATGAAATTATTAAATTGGAAAATTGAATGTTTTGACGGAAATTATATTTCCATTTTCAATGTAATATTGAAATAAAATTAAAGCAAATCTAATTATAAACAAATCATGGATTTGGATTATCGCCTAACGTCTATTCTCTTTCTCGTACTGTACCTGGCGCATGCATATATTTAAAAGTTAATAGGACCAAACCACGTTGTCAATTTTACGGTTGAAACAGATTCAAAGAATATTAATAAAATCAAAAAGAGATTTTTACTTTCTCTTACCTATGTATCCTATATGTAATATATATATAGAGAGAAAGTATTGGATTCATGTCAAAAATTCGATGTCGAGATTTTGATGGATATACACGTTTTGAGGTCCCCTGAATCCTAAAAAGTGGTTTTCGCGACATGGTCTGTCTGTCTGTCTGTGTGTGTGTGTGAACAAAATATCTCAAGAACGAAAAGAGCCAGGAGGTTGAAATTTTATATTTAAGTTAGGCACCCCCATGGGACGTGACACGAATCTTTTGAACAAAATCGACCAAAAAGTACTAGCACTTTACTGATTCACTTTTTCAGTTTTTTTCGAATTTCTCAAAATTTGCTCCAACGATTTTTTTTTAAATTCATATATCAACTATTTTTTAGTTGCTCTTTACAATGTATATTCTCATTTTGTGATTGAAATCTTCTGAAGACCACTTTACTCTTGTATTTCATAGGAAAGATAGGATAAATGGTTGCCATGGTATCAAAATATAAACATTTTGCCATACTTATAAATTTTACATCTTGAATTCAATTGTACCCTACTGTCGGAAACTAAATACATGTCGACACAAAAAATCTGGTGTGACAAGCACAGTACACAACTTTCGATTACCGAAGGTAAGAGAAAGTTGTGTGCTGTGCGCCAGTCACACCAGATTTTTTATTTAGTTAATAAATATTGATTTTATGTATGTGATATATAAGATAATTTCTTAATTATTTAAATGAATGAATTATACAAAGATATGGGAACAATCAATGATTGATTAATTGATTTAAACTTTCACGATTATCGTTATTAGAAATAGAAGACATTTTTTTGCTTAAATCGTGGTTTCTTTTAGCAAATAATATAATATAATTTGTTACTAATTAAAATACAACGTTTCGGCTGCTAATTATGCACCCTTCATGAAGTAGATGCATTAGCTGGGCATACACGGAGAGGTAGAACTGTCGGGTTGGACCGGGGCGGTCCAATCTGTCGGGTCGATCCGCCACGGTTAAAACTTTCGTTACCAATTTGGCTTAAAAAAGTGGAGAGTTTGATCTGTCGGGTTGGACCGGGGCGGACCAATCTGTCGGGTCGATCCGCCACGGTTAAAACCGTCATTATCAATTTCGTTTAAAAAAACGGAGAGTTTGATCTGTCGGGTTGGACCGGGGCGGACCAGTCTGCCGGGCCGGCTAAAACCGCCACGGTTAAAACCGGCACGGTTAAAACCGTCATCACTCACAAACGTAAAGGAAAAACCCGCAGATAAACCCGTATAGTTGGCCCGCCACGGGCCAAACCGTACGTGTATGGGCAAAATCTTTGGACCGCGGCAGTTTTAACCGCTGATTTGACCAAATCCGTGGACTTTCGTCTTGACGAAAGTTTTGCCTGCCGACTAGACAGACCAAGTCAAGAAGCCGTTGGAATTTCCAAGAAAAATGGAAATAGAAAATTATTTAAAAAAAAAAAAGTAATTAATCCTTTCTTCTCCTTTAAATAAAATCTTTAATTATCTGATTCTGAAGCTGCCAAAATGCGATTTAAGGTCCCCTGAGTCCATTTAAGTAGTTTTTGGAATGATGTCTGTGTGTCTGTGTGAATGTCTGTGGTATTTTGCACACATAAACTAGATGTAAAGGTCAAGAACTGAAAAGCTTTTGGTAAACATCGGACCATTAGGGGGCGCTCTAGAGAGAGGGCCAATATTTTTTTCTTACATAACCTATAATTTTTTTTGTATATTCAGAAACTAGACTTTCTCCCGAGTAAAATGATATATAATATTTGTATCCTAATTTGCCATGACCTTAAATGATATTTAAAAAAATAATAATAATAATAAATTTGTTTTTGTGAATGGTGATTAACTAAAATATTTTCGAACATATTAATAGCTTAATTAATTAATAGGGGGGAGGGGTAACTTATTTTCTTTAAATGGTCAAAAAAATAAATTTGTAAAAAAATTTTTCAAGTAACATGTCCTCCCCTACCCCCCTCCAAAAATCGCGACTTAAAGAGATGGTCCGGGGCGGTCAAAACTGTCGCTTGTCCACTAACGAAAAGATCAGACCGTGAGTTCGGACCGCAGTCCAATCTGTTAGATTGATGCGGGGCGGTCAAAACTGTCGCTTGCTCACTAACGAAAAGATCAGTCCGTGAGTTTGGACCGCAGTCCAATCTGTTAGATTGATGCGTGGCGGTCAAAACTGGCGCGTGCTCGCCCACTAACGAAAAGATCGGATCGTGAGTTTGGACCGCAGTCCAATCTGTTAGATTGATGCGTGGCGGTCAAAACTGGCGCGTGCTCGCCCACTAACGAAAAGATCGGATCGTGAGTTTGGACCGCAGTCCAATCTGTTAGATTGATGCGTGGCGGTCAAAACTGGCGCGTGCTCGCCCACTAACGTTGTTATATCTTATAATTGAAATAAATAACAAATCAGGATAACATTTAAATAATATATTTTAATTGCGAATAATTAATTACAATTAATTCGATTCTAATAAAAATCAATAAATACAAAGAATAATAATTCAGACAAGGCTTCCTTGAGTCCCTGATTAGGCTATCACACCTACAACACCTTCCCCTGTAAGTTTCTTTAGTCGTATGTTTTCAGTTTTGGATTCACTTGTAACCGCGTTTGTAATTTTGGAATCCGGCTCGAACGTCGAATCTCCTTCTGGGTCTCTTCATTACTATTGCTTCCGTTCCCTATTGTTGTAACCGCTTCACTTTCATTATTTCCCTCGGCTGGTTTCCATAAGGGTATTATTATATCAAACGAATCGTACAGATGTTTTAATTTCTCTCCATACCCGGGACTTTCATTATGATATCTCTTCCTGAGGTGATTTATATGCCTTATCCCTCTTCCATTTTCAAACGCTAATTCATACATTACGGTACCTTTTCTCCGTATGACTTCTGCAGGCGACCATGTACACTGGCCTGGCCGAAAATTACGAGCATAGACATATTCTCCGGGTTGGAACGATCGCTGCCGTGTACCATGATGGGTATTAAAGTATTGCTCCATTTTGACATCGCGTTGTCCTTTATCGCCTTGTTTATCTGGATGCAATAACTCTAAATTCATCCTAAGCTTTCTTCCTAAAAACGCCTCTGCCGGGGATATATTTCCTATTTGCTTGTTCGGAGTATAGCGATAGGTTAATAAAAATGTTTGCAAAATCTCTCCTAGACTTCCCTCCTCTTTTAACTTCTTCATTGCTCTTTTAAAGGTGTCTACAAATCTTTCTACTTGTCCATTGGACTGAGGGTGATAGGGTGGAGAGCGCACATGACAAATTCCGTTTCTTTCACAAAAATGTGCAAATTCATTTGAAGTAAATTGCGTCCCATTATCTGTGACCAATACTTCAGGCATTCCAAATTGCGCGAAAAGCTGGGTTAATTTTTCTATTGTTTTTCCCGACGTTATGCTCTTCATTTTAAAAATTTCTGGCCATTTTGAAAACGAATCTACTGCAATGAGGAAATTGTGATTTTCAAATGGACCCGCAAAATCTAAGTGTACTCTTGACCACGGGTGATCAGATTTTGGCCAAGACTGCAAGTTTGCTTTTATTGGGGTCTTCGCAACTGAAGCACATTGGATGCATTGTCTAACAAAATCTTCTATCTCTCTATCCATACATGGCCAATATACATAGCTTCTCGCTAGTGATTTCATTCGCGAACATCCTGGATGTCCCTGATGTAATTGTTTCAATATCTTGGCTCTAAGAGTTGACGGAACAACAACTCTTTCTCCAAATAATAAACAATCTTCCACGACCGAAAGTGCTTCACATCTATTTTTAAATTGTTTTAAATGATCGCTAACTTTATCCGGCCAACCTTCGTGAGTTAATTTAATAACGTCTTGTAATATTTCATCCTTATTCGTTTCTTGAGAAATTTCTTTAAAAGTGACTGGTAGTTCCCTAATACAATCCTTTAATATTTGCTTTACATCTGGCTCAACGTTGATAGATGCTATTACAATATCTTCTCTTTCAACGTCCTGATTTCCTATTAATCTCGATAGAACATCAGCGTGCCCAAACTTCGTGGTGGACGTATATTTTATTTCAAAATCATATCCTAACAGAATCAGTGCCCAACGTTGTAACCGATTAGCCGTATATACTGGAATTCCACTTTTTGACCCAAATATCGACAATAATGGTTTATGATCGGTCATCAGTGTGAATTTCCGTCCATAGATGTACCGATGAAATTTTTTTATGGCGTAAACTAATGCCAACCCTTCTTTCTCTATTTGACTATAGCGCTTCTCCGCTGGAGAAAGTGCACTAGAAGCGTAGGCGATTACTTTTTCCGATCCATTTGGGAATTTGTGGTATAACACACACCCAATTCCGTAATCTGATGCATCTGCCGCTACAACTATATCCTGACTAGGATCAAAATGTGTTAAACATAAATTTGATTTTAAAATATTTTTAATTTCATCAAAAGCTTTTTGCTGGGTTTTAGACCAACACCATTGTTTATTTTTCTGTAAAAGTTCATCTAATGGTGCCCTATATTGTCTCATATTATTTACAAATGCTGAATAATAATTTATCATCCCTAAGAAAGATCTGAGTGTCTTATGATCTTTGGGGACGGGCATCTCTTGAATAGCCTTTATCTTTTCAGCGTCTGGTCTACGTCCGTCTTTATCAATAATCACTCCTAAATATTTTATTTCGGGTTGTAAAAATTTACATTTATTTTCCCTTATACGGAACCCATACTCTGAAATTCTTTTGAATACTTTTTCTAAGTTGGCTAAATGTTCCTCTTTATTTCGACCTATGACTATAATATCATCTAAGTAGGCAATTGCGCCATCGATTCCTGCTAACATTTTATCTACAATTTGTTGAAAAATTGCAGGAGCTGTTTTTATACCAAACGGCAATCTATTATACCTGTATAGGCCTCTATGCGTATTTATCGTTACGAATTGCTTGGATTCTTCTGCGACTTCTACCTGTAGGTAAGCATCGGCCAAATCTAATGTTGAAAATACCGTTGCCCCGTTTAATTTTATAAAAATTTCCTCGGGCGTCGGTAATGGATACTCATGTGCAAGTAGGGCTTCATTCAATCCCGTTGAAAAATCGGCACATAGTCTGAGTGACCCATTTGATTTTTTTACAACCACCAGCGGTGCGGCCCAATCGGAGTAATCTACTTTTGATATAATCTTTTGCCTTTCTAGCCTATCTAACTCTTTTTCCACCTCATTTTGAATAGAAAAAGCTACTGGCCTTTTTGCCCTAAACACAGGAATCGCATCTGGTTTCATTTTAAAATATGCTTTTGCCTTTGAACAATGTCCAAGCTCTTCATTAAAAATTGCGGGGAATTTATTTTTAAGAAAATTTGTTATTTCCTTTGGTGATAATTTATTCAAATTTATCGATTTAATATCACATTTATCTTTTTCTATATTATTTTCTCTATTTTCACAAATTGCATTAAAGGGTACATCCCATAGGCCTAGTTTCTCAATCCAGTCGATCCCTAATAAATTTAAATCGTTTTGCTGTGTAATGTAACAAATTCCTTTTTCTCGTAAATTTCTAAATAAAATTTCACATGGAAATTCTCCCATTAAATTTATTAATTTACCCGATGCGTCGTGCGCATTATGCTTTGTCGGGGTAAATTGGGGTTTTCCTATTTTTTCCCACATCTTTTTAGAAATAATCGTTATATCCGATGCCGAATCTATTTGCAAAGATATATAATGATCATTTATTGCTAAAGAAATAAATTTTCTTTTGTTTGCAAAGCTTACTTTCGAGACTGAAAATATAACTTTGGATTGAGAATTTTGTTTTTGATTTTGTTTTTGGAATTTAAAATTTTTAGAATTATCTTGGACATTTTTCCACGGCTTTTTCCTGTCACAGAATCCCTCTTTATGCCCTATTTTGTTGCATAAGCGACATTTATGATTTATAAAATAGCATTCATTTGAATAGTGAAATCCTCCACATAACCAACATGGATATCGTGGCCTCTTTTTATTAGGATATTCATTTTTGAAATTGTTATTACCTGTCTTATTTTGAAATTGTCCCTTCGGTTTACTTATCGATACCGCCTGTACCTTATCCTGGCTTGTTGATTGGGACGAACTCTGCTCGACCATTTTTGAGTCCTGTTTGATTGAAGTGAACCGCTTACATTCTTCAATGGCATCATGCAATGAAAACTCTGGTTTCTCGTCCAATTTGGCTATCAATCGCGTTCTTACATCCGCTTCCCCCGGTGTCTCTAATCCACATATAAAAATCAAACATTTAAATTGATCGATAGTTAGCTCCCTATATTTAATTTTTTCACAAGCGTAATTTACTTTAGCCCCAAAAGTGGCATAGTCTTCATTTTGTTTACGAATTAATTTCATACAACTATATCTAGCATTAAAAATAGAGCTAACTTTGCCAAAATGTTTTTTCAAATTTAAAATTGTCTCCTCCAACTTTAGCTCATTTGGTTTTTTCGGCAATAAAATATCAGCATATCTTTTATATGTATTATTACTAAGTTTAGACGTAATTAGACGTACCTTAGCTGATTCTTCTAAATCCTTACCATCAATCATAATAATATCTTCGAAACGAGCAAACCAATCGTCAAAATACTTCTCTTCTTTTTCCGAGAATTCAAATTCAGTTATCCTTGCATTTAATGAGTGTATTAATTTCTCTTGAGACTCCTTTGGCTCTTCGTTTACTTTAATTTTCGCTAAAAATTGCTCGCAGAACCTCTGGAAGTCTTCCATGGACAATATTTTCTCAGCCATTTTTCTTTTTTTTTTACCTCGTCGCCACAAAATGTTATATCTTATAATTGAAATAAATAACAAATCAGGATAACATTTAAATAATATATTTTAATTGCGAATAATTAATTACAATTAATTCGATTCTAATAAAAATCAATAAATACAAAGAATAATAATTCAGACAAGGCTTCCTTGAGTCCCTGATTAGGCTATCACACCTACAACAAACGTAAAGATAAATCCGTGCGTTTGGACCGGCACGGTCAAAACCGACGGTTCTACCTCTCCGTGTATGCCCAGCTATTCACTTTGAATAATGAACACTAACTGAGGGCTTGGTTTTATTTGCTTGCGTTACTAACTTCACCTCGCTTACATTCGTAGCCAACTTCACTTCGTTAGCGTTAGTCACTTCATGTTGCCAACAAATGAATCTTAAACTACTAATTGACAAGTTTAATTAACGTCAAACAATGACTATTTTAAATTCAATTAATGATTTAAAAAAATAAAATATCAATACAAAATAAATACAATCGAAAGTTGGCTAGTGATTTAAGCGAAGCGATGTTAGCCACGCATGTAAATAAAACATAACCCTCATTTAGTGTTCATTATTCAAAGTAAATGCATCTACCTGATGATGGCTGCAGAATTAGCAGTTGTATTATATTGTAATTAGTTGCACATGTATTATTATTTGCTAAAATAAACCACGATTTTAGCCAAAAAATGTCGTCTATTTCTAATCAATTATTGAATTTAATATTAAATTGAAAAATTATCATTGTCAATTATCAATTCAGTTTATTCTATTTATAACCAACTATGTACAGATAAACGTCGTTTTGTTGCAACAAAGATCACAAAGCATATACTCTGATAATTTGCATTATCTCTCTGTAAAGGAGGAAAATATTATTATTGCTACTGCACACAGATGCAAATGACTATAATTGGAATAATATTCAATATTCATCCTCTGTTCTCTTTTGAATAATAATTATCTAAAGGTCAAATAATATAGAGAGAACAAGAAAAGGCGTAAAAAAATGATGAATTACACTCTAAAAGCATAAAAATCAATTGAAGTTTTAGCATGTAGAAAAATATGACAATAAAATTTTCAAGCCAAGCAGAACTTGTCATTATTATTGTTTCAATGGGACAATCATCCTTTACAATAATAATGTGAGTTACTTTCTAATAAAAAATAAATTAAAATTGCTCCGAGTCGGGGCAAATCAATTTCAAGTTGTACTTTGTCTCACTCTCTTTTAAGTTAGTTAATTATTGATCGATATTCTATTATTTAGAATCGATTCAAATGTTAAAAAAAAATAAAAAAGATTTTAAACGGGGAAAAAAATAATATTGAAATGTTTAAAGAGAATCTTGTTCAAATCTAAAAATAAACAAACGAAAAAACTTTCCATCAAGTTTGATTGGAATTTAAGCAAACGAAATTGGAAAAAATCTCTTATATGTATATAAATATATAAACGATTTTTTTTTTTACTCAAATCAACTCGTAAAGTACGCAAAGGAATTAAATAAACATGAAATCCTAACTGATCATGTTTATTCATAAAGGGAAAATTCTCATTGCAAAACTGTTGGATGATGCCACTGATTTTGTTTCATTTGAAAAAAACAGAACAATAATAAAGTGTTAATAAAATAATTGAAATATAACAAAATTAAAATTTTTCAAAATCCTTGACATTTTCTTTTTTTAGGGGAATACAAAAATCATCTCTGAGATATTTAAGCTGCATCCCGAGTACAATCATCTGTATTTGGGATGAAGCCGAAATATCCCAGAGTTAATTTTTGTATTTCTCAAAAAAAAAAAAAAAAAAAAAAATTGACAAAATTTGGAAAATTTTAATTTTTTTTCTTTTTAATGCATGTAGCTCAGAGAAAAGACAGTAGCTTCACGTCTTAAGCGAGAAAAATTTATTTCAATTGAATTAGCTACCAATTATTTTAAATAAATAAGGATGGAGTCTAAATGGCCTTAGATGACGAAAAATATTGTATATAATACAGATAAGAAAATTATTGTTGATGAGCTAAAATGTTTTCCAATCAATATCAATCTGCGAACTTCGTGTGATCTCTTAAAAATTTAAGACTTTGAAAACGATCCGCGATTTCAAATAAGTTTGACGACTTTCGCTTAATGGCATGTGCTGAGTACTCCGAGAGAGAAATAGAGCCAAACAGCATTGATTATTAAATAAAAATATATTATATTACAAAAGAAGTATTAAAAAAAAGGGGCAAGAGAAAATTGTTTAGGATTTGGGTAGAGACCAACTTCAGACTTAAAACTTAAAAGATCGATCAATAGAATAAGAAAAATATATTTTATTGGTATGAGCAGTAGCGTATTCAGGTGGGGGCCAAGGAGGGCGATCCCCCCCCCCCCGCCTCAGGCGCATCAAGCCTTCGGCGCTCCTTGATACCGACATAGGTGCTCTAGCGCAGTGGTTCCCAACCTTTTTTGAGCTATCGCCCCTTTCTGGAGGTTGCCTAACACCTATCGCCCCCCCCTCCCCCCCCTTATATTTTCATTGTATGCCTAATTTTAATTTGAAGTAAAGTGTAAATAATAAAGCAGTTTTATTATTTTTAAACAATTTTATTACCGTAGGCCTATATACAGGGCCGCAGACAGACTTGACAGGCCTCGGGGCTACTTAGTAATACGCCCCCCCCCCCCCCAAAAAAAAAAAAAACTTAGTTTTTTTTTAGTATGTAAAAGGCTATTGTGGCCTTCATGCCAACAATTTTTTACACAGTTTTTGACACAACTTATGAATTAGTTATACATAGCTTACAATATTTATTTAAATAAATTTATATAAAATTTTTTCAAAATTTCCTAAACAAAGAGTTACAAAGTTTTAATTTATCGAGGCCAGATCTGGACAGAGGATTTCCGGGGGAATCTGGGGATATGAAAAATTTTTTGAAAATTAGCCACTGAAACCTGCGTTTTTAGCTATCCTGAGTCGTGAAAAAGATCAAACTTGATTTGAGCTTAAAGGGCCCGGCCCCCTGAAGAAAAAAAATTCAAGAAAATTTTTTTTTAATTGAAATTTAAGATTTGAGCTAAAAGTGACGTTTCAATTCTAGATTGAAATTATCTTCACACTATTTTA
>JAKCPI010020272.1:0-13792 GCA_023213315.1 Euborellia annulipes | reverse complement strand
ATATGTGATTCATAATAACAATAAATTCAATTTTAAATTTTAAATTATTGGGACAGATGGTTTACTGTATTAGCTTGATAACAAAAAAATTAATTTACTTTATTTTTAATTATAAAAAAAATTATAACTTTCTGTCCCAATAATCTATGAATATAATTCATAAAAAAAACAGCATTGAAAAATTCCTTATAAATAAGTTGAAGAGCCGCCCCCCGGGTCTGGCGTAGTAAGTAGCGTGCCTACCTCCTATACCAAACGTCGCGGGTTCGGACCCAGGCAGTCCGATGATTTTATTTAAGCCATTTGGATACCAGATGGCTTAAATAGAAATGCCTGAACACCAAATTGATTTATTAATTACAACGGTTATCGTCAAAGTCTTATATGGCCTAAGTTGCCGAAAAGACTGTGTGAATGTGTGTGTGAGTGTGAGTGTGAATGAGAAAAAAGTGTGAATGTTTAAAAAAAAAAAAAAGTTGAAGAGCCATCCAGTCTGTCTTATTCTAATTGTGACAAAGTTCCTTTTTTTTTAAAGTAAGTTTAGACGCTGCTCCTACACCACCTTAAATAAGAAAATTTACTTTTTAATTTAATTATTTAAATATTTTTACCTTCATAAATTCTTTTACATATTAAAGCCTTACAATTTTTTTGCAATGAAAAAACTTTGCAATTTATTATGTAACTAATTTTTACAGAGAGCGAGTTAATTCTCGCTTAAGTGCCTTTTAATCGTTTTTAGATTACATCATTTTTATTAGAGGTAGACGTAAAGGTGCTTAGTGATAAAATTACCTCGTATCAAGTTGAAGTAAATGATTTCAATGAAAAAAAAACAACAACTCAAGGATGTTTTTTTTTTTTGGAAAAACGGAATTTGCTAAATATTATTTTATTTTATTATGCAGACGGACCATTTTCCAAAACGCACTTTTATGGAATGAGGAACTCTCTAAAAGTGTATTTCCATCAAAATCTCGACATAGAATTTTTGATATGATGCAATACTTTCTATAAATTAACATATATAAGTATGTGAAAGTAAAATTATTTTGATTTATTAATTAAAATTAAAATTTAGGTCAATATATCAATTAGACATTTTTTTTTTATTTTTATTTTCTTTTGTAAAGAAATAAAGTTTTATAGGCTTAATCTTTTTATTAGTGGCGTCTACAAGGATATATGGTTGTCTAACTTACAGGCGTATTTTGATTTTTCTTGGTTTTATTTCTTTTCTTTTGAATAAACAAATCATTCATGGATTTAAAATTATTTTTTTACAGAAAGTAATTTTTCATTATTGTTATTATTTATTTGAAATTCCTATCCCCGTTTATATACCCGAGTTGCTTTCGTGCACGGAGACACACACCTCTAACCCAACCGGCCTCTGACCGTAGACATCTACAGGCACCCCGTGAAGTTACATTATTTCCTATCTCTAATTCCTCCTCCTGCTTTCGTCTCTAGCTAGTGGACTAATTCTTATTTCTGGTTTCACCCGGCTCCTTTTATCCAACCTCTTCTATGCTAGGGAGGATGTCCTCCCTCAACGATATAAGAAAATAAATTTTTTGTGTGGCACTAAAGTTATATTTATATAAAAAAAATCTGAGAGAGGTTAAATTCTACTTGTTAGTTATTATTCAGAATAATAGGAAAGTATAAAAAAGAACAAGAAAATGGACCGCTTCAAATTAAGACCTACAAATTACTCGTAAATAATAGATTCAAAGACTAATTTATTATGGCAGTTGGCAGTGTGCTTAACGCTAACGTTGCAGGTCGATAATGCAACATGCATGCTGCTTATGTTGCACATACAATCCAATGTATATGGACCATGTCGCACATACACACAAACTGGGATTAGTAATTGCTACTGATGGGTTATAAAATATACATAGACAGACAAGCTAATAAAAATACATGGCCATCCGGGAGAGATGCGATACACCTGACATCTGCCGACGCATAACAAATGATAAAATAAGCATAAACTAAAAGTACGGAAAATTTAAAGGAAATTTAATATTATTTTATTATTGGAGATGAAATATTTAATTATGATATTAAAAAAAAAAAAAAAAAAAAAAAAAAACATTAAAGTTTCAGCTGATGACCTTAAAGAGTCATTTTATATAAAAAAGTTAAAAATTATTAATTTATTTGATTGTGATTTAATATTTATAATCAAATAAAAGAAATTAATAAATTTATGAAATTATTAAATTGGAAAATTGAATGTTTTGACGGAAATTATATTTCCATTTTCAATGTAATATTGAAATAAAATTAAAGCAAATCTAATTATAAACAAATCATGGATTTGGATTATCGCCTAACGTCTATTCTCTTTCTCGTACTGTACCTGGCGCATGCATATATTTAAAAGTTAATAGGACCAAACCACGTTGTCAATTTTACGGTTAAAACAGATTCAAAGAATATTAATAAAATCAAAAAGAGATTTTTACTTTCTCTTACCTATGTATCCTATATGTAATATATATATAGAGCATAGGCGTAGCCAGAAATTTTCGATGGGGGGGGGTTCAGGATGATTTCTCCCCTCCCCCCCCCGACTAATAGGGCAGTATAAGGCGTCTAATGAAATATATAACTAGCCAATCCGCCCTCCTGAACCCCCTTCGGATTGGCTCGGGCCCGCCCTTTCTTAATTAAGTGCCCCAATTTTTCATTCATCTCGTTTCAGGCAATAAAAAATGCAACCCTCACATCTTAAAGAATTTTAAATATTATCCCTATAATAGCCGAGTTTCTGCCTGTTTTGCTTCTCTTGATCCGAGTTCTATCTCACAAGTTGCCAGATCTCTTAAAAAAAAAAAAAAAAATTTAATTATATAATAATTTTTATTATTTTTCATTTGAGGGATTTAATCAATTTTAGCAGGCTTTAATTTTTTTTATAAAGCAAGACAAAAATCAACATGATACAAAAAAACAAGGTATGTCCACTTCGGAGCGAAAACTCGTCCTACTCTGCGCATGACGTCACGTGGCGGGCAGATAAGTAAGTTTGCTAAGCGGAGTAGAGGGTAAATCACAGTTTTGTTTGCTTATATTAACAGATTTTATGAAAACAAAAACAAAACAAATATGATCACTTTTAAATATGTTTATTTTATTAAAAGTGAATTTTATTTTGTAAAAAATAAGTGAGTACAAGCTATTATTTTATAACTATGATACAGTCTAAAAATAAATGAACCCAAAAATATTCATAGTATAGGTATCATTTAATGTATATATGTGATATTTAATGTTAAATATAAAATTAAAATTACTTAATATTAAAAATGTATTATAGAAATTTTTTTATTTTCTTTGTACTTGATTTATGACAAAGATTTTTTGCAAAAGTTCCCGATTAATTTTTCGTATTCTAATATACCTCCGTACTTTTATATAATATTTTAAAATTTCTATAGAGATATCTTCATTATGCTAGTTTTGCTATGAATTTAATTAGCTAAATCCGTTATTATATCAATATATTATTGTTTTTATTGAAAAAAAATTTTATTTATCCCGTGCGCCGTCCGCGGAACATTTTCTCTTGCGCGGAACCAAAATTTTTTTATCTTTTTTTAGAGACGCAAAATTTTTTAAATTTTTTACTTTTTTTTAGAGACGATACATTTTTGCCGCCTGCGGAACAAAATTTTTTTTCGGGTGCCGCTTGTGGAACCAAAATTTTTTTTTTCCCCTTTTTGCCGCCCTTTCCAGGTTGCCGCCCTAGGCGACCGCCTAGTTCGCCTAGTGGGCGCGCCGCCCCTGTCTGCAACTGTAATAATTGAATATAAATTTTCAATTGGATAACTTAAATGTCCTTTATAGGAACCGGCCGAAATTCGGTTTCGGCCAAAAATTCTGGTTTCGGTTTCGGTCAAAAATTAGCCGAAACTTTCGGCCGGCCGAAACCTGAGTCTGAAAAGATGGGATGAGAATCGCACGCAAAAAAAATATATATAATAAATAAATAAATAAAAAAGGTCAAATGATTTGCACTTGAGGAAAAATTTTTCCCGCAAGGCGGAAAACTTAAGAGTCCGTAAAAAGGGAAAGGTTCCGCGGGCCCCCCCCTCAGAAAAAATTTCTATATACGCCCCTGATAGTAAATACAAGTTTCGATTTCGGTTACGGTTTCGGCCGAAACTAAGATTGAGGTAGAAATTCGGTTTCGGTTTCGGCTGAAAATCTTGTTTCGGTCGGACCCTAGTCCTTTAGATATAAATAATATCCAGTTTAAAGTTTCATTTATTTTATCAAATTTCTTTAAATTATTGCCAAGAAATGAATATTTTTATCTAAATCGATATACTATATATCCAGCTAAATTCTCACTGTATTTAAATATGGTAATAAAATTATTGTTAAAAATAATAATTTTTGATTATTTTTTTGGAAAGAAAAACACTTACTATTTTTAACATTAATCTTATCATCCCTGCCGCAGGCATTTGTCCATAATTTACATAAAGTTTCATCCTTTGGAAATCTATGATATTCCCGATGTTTTTTACTAAAATTACTACACCCATAAACTGCAGAGTACGGCATTTTGACTTCACAGTTCAACAATGCATTTAGTAGTATGTAAATATCTGTGGTAGTATCTGTATGCCACGTGCCACGTTTCACAGTGAGCTAGAGATAGGGAGAAGTGTATTTGTATCATAGTCTGCCTGCCATGTCTGCCTGCCACGTGACGTCACAGTGAGCTAGAGTGAGAGGGAAGATGTGCGCGTGGCTATACCTTGTTTTCTTGTATCATGAAAAATCAATTCTTTTCAATGGGAAAATCCTGAATTTTCTTGAATTTTTTGCGTTTTATTTTAATAAAATTATTTTTATTTTTTTATTTTTTTAAACTAGAGAAAATTATTATATTTTTTTACTTTCTCTTACCCTATATATGAAATATATAGAGAGAGAAAGTATTGTTTGTATTATAGAGCTTAAATATCTAGTCATGGCTTGGGTCCAATGGGGGGGGGTTTGAACCCCCAAATCCCCCCCCCCGTGGCTACGCCTATGATATAGAGAGAAAGTATTGGATTCATGTCAAAAATTCGATGTCGAGATTTTGATGGATATACACGTTTTGAGGTCCCCTGAATCCAAAAAGTGGTTTTCGCGACATGGTCTGTCTGTGTGTCTGTGTGTGTGTGTGTCTGTGAACAAGATATCTCAAGAACGAAAAGACCTAGGAGGTTGAAATTTTATATTTAAGTTAGACACCCCCATGGGACGTGACACGAAGCTTTTGAACAAAATCGACCAAAAAGTACTAGCACTTTACTGATTCACTTTTTCAGTTTTTTTTCGAATTTCTCAAAATTTGCTCCAACGATTTTTTTTTAAATTCATATATCAACTATTTTTTAGTTGCTCTTTACAATGTATATTCTCATTTTGTGATTGAAATCTTCTGAAGCACACTTTACTCTTGTACTCCATAGAAAAGATAGGATAAATGGTTGCCATGGTATCAAAATATAAACATTTTGCCATACTTATAAATTTTACATCTTGAATTCAATTGTACCCTACTGTCGGAAACTAAATACATGTCGACACAAAAAATCTGGAGTGACAAGCACAGTACACAACTTTCGATTACCGAAGGTAAGAGAAAGTTGTGTGCTGTGCGTCAGTCACACCAGATTTTTTATTTAGTTAATAAATATTGATTTTATCTATGTGATATATAAGATAATTTCTTAATTATTTAAATGAATGAATTATACAAAGATATGGGAACAATCAATGATTGATTAATTGATTTAAACTTTCACGATTATCGTTATTAGAAATAGAAGACATTTTTTTGCTTAAATCGTGGTTTCTTTTTAGCAAATAATACAATAAAATTTGTTACTAATTAAAATACAACGTTTCGGCTGCTAATTATGCACCCTTCATGGAGTAGATGCATTCACTTTGAATAATGAACACTAACTGAGGGCTTGGTTTTATTTGCTTGCGTTACTAACTTCACCTCGCTTACATTCGTAGCCAACTTCACTTCGTTAGCGTTAGTCACTTCATGTTGCCAACAAATGAATCTTAAACTACTAATTGACAAGTTTAATTAACGTCAAACAATGACTATTTTAAATTCAATTAATGATTTAAAAAAATAAAATATCAATACAAAATAAATACAATCGAAAGTTGGCTAGTGATTTAAGCGAAGCGATGTTAGCCACGCATGTAAATAAAACATAACCCTCATTTAGTGTTCATTATTCAAAGTGAATGCATCTACCTGATGATGGCTGCAGAATTAGCAGTTGTATTATATTGTAATTAGTTGCACATGTATTATTATTTGCTAAAATAAACCACGATTTTAGCCAAAAAATGTCTTCTATTTCTAATCAATTATTGAATTTAATATTAAATTGAAAAATTATCATTGTCAATTATCAATTCAGTTTATTCTATTTATAACCAAATATATTGGCACTATCTTGTGCAGATAAACGTCGCACAGTGGGCTGAAATCGAAAAAAAGCGGCCATAATTATCTTTTTTTGGGCGGATTTTTACAAAATTAAAACTATACATACATAATCATATGTTCTTCTATACCCTTCAATATTTTCATATTTTACCAAAAGGGGTTGAAATTACCCCTTGACAAAGTTGAAAAAAAGTTATGATGTGTGAAATATAAAGAAAAACATATGTCAAAAAATCAAAAAATATGCGTTTTACAAAAATGACATTTATTTTTACAAAAAACATACATGGGGTGAACTACCCCTTACTGAAGGGAGCAAAAAAAAATTTTTTTTGATAATTACAAGCAATACGTCTTTATATACATTTTAATGGATGCTGATTCCAAAGATGTCATCTATTTTTTACTAAAAACATACATAGGGTGAACTACCCCTTACTTAAGGTGTTAAAAAAATTTTTGCTTTGATAATTACAAGCAATACGTCTTTATATACATTTTAAAGGTCACTCGTTACGAAAATGTCATTTATTTTTACAAAATATATAGATGGGGTGAACTACCCCTTACTGAAGGAAGCAAAAAATATTTTTTTTTTTTGGTAATTACAATATAGATGGGGTGAACTACCCCTTTTACTGAAGGAAGCAAAAAATATTTTTTTTTTTTTGGTAATTACAACTAATATGTCTTTATATACATTTTAATGGATACTGATTCCAAAGATGTCATCTATTTAAAAAAAAAAAAAAACATGCATGGGGGTGAACTACCCCTTACTCAAAGGGTCAAAATTTTTTTTTTATATAAGCTTATATAAGCAATACGTCTTTATATACATTTTAATGGATTGCTGATTACAAAGATGACTATTTTCTCTTCCCTCAACATTGGGGGAGGGGGGGGGGGGGAGGGGGCTTGAGCCCCTTGGGCCCCTTGGAGTCGGCTTCTATGTCTCTGTCATTATACTTAAATAAAAAATTATTTGCCAAAAAATAAATTACTATATTCTAGCCACTAACTTCTGTTTTATGTTCCTGTTTACCACTGTCTCTCGCTGATTGGCCAGAGACAGAGGAAGTGGAGTCAGTGAGGGAAATTTAAAACTTTAAAAATTTTGCGCCGAAGGCGAAGCAATTGCAAAATTTCCAAACAGTGAGCAAGAATAAATGTGATGCATTTGCTCGCTGAAGGCATGTAAGGGGGTCCAGGGGGCTTTACCACTTGTATACAAAAATAATATAGTTATTTCAATAATATTAATAAGAATATGAACAAGAAAAAAATGAAATTATCAAATATTGAATATTCCCTTTTAATAGATTATTTTTTCAAAGATTACAAAATTTGAGGCCCCCCTTCAAATTTTATGGTCATTCTAATAATAGCCTGATTTTATTTTGTCCATCAGCCCTTTGTCACGTTTCAATATTATCTGTAAAGCAGAGAGAAGTTCATATGGTTTGACGGAAATCATTTGTTTTTCTCCCGATTTAATTATAAAAAAATTAATAAAAATTTTTCGGGCAAAATCGGGCAAAAAGTTTCGATACAATTATGTTCTACATGTATTCTAGTTTCAGAATCTATTGAGTTTGTTAGAAGGCAAGAGGATGCCCATATACTTTTTTGAAATTGAAAAAATTTATATTGCTTTTTTTTTACTTACAAAAAAAATTTATTTAAAAATAAATAACTGAAATACAAGAAAAACAAAAATATATTCAGAAAGAAGATTAATTTATCTATGATTAAAAAAAAAATTCATTTAAATTGGATCAATATTAATACATGAAAAAAATTCCTGAATATCGACTTAAAACGCAAAGAAAAGTTAGTAAGTTATCTTGCCCACTTTGGCGCTCTATAACTCGGGTTTGGGTTGGGTAAAAAAAATGAATTATTGTCCTGAGGTCCACATATAGTCTATTATTAGTGTGCAAAACGTTGTTTTTATATTTTGAAGTTCATTTTTTCGAATTATGGCCGCTTTTTTTCCTATTTCAGCCCACTGTGCGTCGTTTTGTTGCAACAAAGATCACAAAGCATATACTCTGATAATTTGCATTATCTCTCTGTAAAGGAGGAAAATATTATTATTGCTACTGCACACAGATGCAAATGACTATAATTGGAATAATATTCAATATTCATCCTCTGTTCTCTTTTGAATAATAATTATCTAAAGGTCAAATAATATAGAGAGAACAAGAAAAGGCGTAAAAAAATGATGAATTACACTCTAAAAGCATAAAAATCAATTGAAGTTTTAGCATGTAGAAAAATATGACAATAAAATTTTCAAACCAAGCAGAACTTGTCATTATTATTGTTTCAATGGGACAATCATCCTTTACAATAATAATGTGAGTTACTTTCTAATAAAAAATAAATTAAAATTGCTCCGAGTCGGGGCAAATCAATTTCAAGTTGTACTTTGTCTCACTCTCTTTTAAGTTAGTTAATTATTGATCGATATTCTATTATTTAGAATCGATTCAAATGTTAAAAAAAAATAAAAAAGATTTTAAACGGGAAAAAAAATAATATTGAAATGTTTAAAGAGAATCTTGTTCAAATCTAAAAATAAACAAACGAAAAAACTTTCCATCAAGTTTGATTGGAATTTAAGCAAACGAAATTGGAAAAAATCTCTTATATGTATATAAATATATAAACGATTTTTTTTTTTTACTCAAATCAACTCGTAAAGTACGCAAAGGAATTAAATAAACATGAAATCCTAACTGATCATGTTTATTCATAAAGGGAAAATTCTCATTGCAAAACTGTTGGATGATGCCACTGATTTTGTTTCATTTGAAAAAAACAGAACAATAATAAAGTGTTAATAAAATAATTGAAATATAAAAAAATTAAAATTTTTCAAAATCCTTGACATTTTCTTTTTTTAGGGGAATACAAAAATCATCTCTGAGATATTTAAGCTGCATCCCGAGTACAATCATCTGCATTTGGGATGAAGCCGAAATATCCCAGAGTTAATTTTTGTATTTCTCAAAAAAAAAAAAAAAAAAAAAATTGACAAAATTTGGAAAATTTTAATTTTTTTTTCTTTTAATGCATGTAGCTCAGAGAAAAGACAGTAGCTTCACGTCTTAAGCGAGAAAAATTTATTTCAATTGAATTAGCTACCAATTATTTTAAATAAATAAGGATGGAGTCTAAATGGCCTTAGATGACGAAAAATATTGTATATAATACAGATAAGAAAATTATTGTTGATGAGCTAAAATGTTTTCCAATCAATATCAATCTGCGAACTTCGTGTGATCTCTTAAAATTTAAGACTTTGAAAACGATCCGCGATTTCAAATGAGTTTGACGACTTTCGCTTAATGGCATGTGCTGAGTACTCCGAGAGAGAAATAGAGCCAAACAGCATTGATTATTAAATAAAAATATATTATATTACAAAAGAAGTATTGAAAAAAAAGGGGCAAGAGAAAATTGTTTAGGATTTGGGTAGAGACCAACTTCAGACTTAAAACTTAAAAGATCGATCAATAGAATAAGAAAAATATATTTTATTGGTATGAGCAGTAGCGTATTCAGGTGGGGGCCAAGGAGGGCGCTCCCCCCCCCCACGCCTCAGGCGCATCAAGCCTTCGGCGCTCCTTGATACCGACATAGGTGCTCTAGCGCATCCGGCTTTCCAGCTTTTTACCTAAATATCGGAATCTCCAGCTTGTTTTTTTGAAATTACATAATAAATTCATTTTATATCACAAGAAAAAAAATTACAAAAAAAAAAAAGCTCGAACGAAAAAATTTGTCAAAATAAAGTTTCACTTTAAAAAAGAATAAAATTTCGCGGCAAAAACATATTGATACAATTTGATAAAAAAAAAAAGAAGGTAAAATAATCTAGTTTATTTCTTTGTAAAAAAAATACTTTGTTTTTAATCATTAGTAAGCAAATATAATAATAGCATACTTATCGAAAAAATGATAATGAAAATATGATACGAGTGAAAAACAATTCCAGGCCTGACTTAAAGAAAAAATTATTTTTTTTTGTTTTTTTTTTTTGTAATTGATATTTTAGATTAAAAAAATTGTGGGAAATCAAAATAATGTTTCAAAATTTTTTAAAGATATTCAATTTTTTTTTTTTTTAATAAATAAACTTTTCTATGAAAATAAAAACTTTTAGTATAAAATATTTTAGAATACATAAAATTTTAAGGAAGTGACATATATAAGTTGTCAAGTTTCCCTTTAATTTTTACCCCGAGATCATTTGAAATAATTTTATTAAGACTATTTCGTTAACTACGGCCATTTATATATAAAACTAGAAGCCGGGGTGTTAACTTGTCAGGGAGGAGTAGCAATAGTAACAAGAGTAGTAAGAGTAACAAGAGGAGCCAACTTTGCAACTGTTAATGGCACTTGCAACCCGCAAAGGAGCGTTGAGGTTTCTAAAAGAGCCCAGGGCGGGGAAAAACAAAAAACTCACCCCCTCCCCGGCCAGCCAAGCCATTCTCATTAATTCTTTCTTCATCTCTTGTTTATTGCACTCGAGAAGTTTCTCAAGAAATTAGATAAATTTGCTCTAAAAAAAGAGTCTAGGAAAATAAATGTTAAATTGAATTCAAAATTAATTCAAGAAATATTTTGTAGTTAGGTTTCTATTTTAACAAATATACTCTAAAACTAGTTTTTGAAGTAAGTTTCGAAACATGTTTTAGAATTATTGTAATGGATATGTTTGTGCAAAGTGATTTTGAAGCAAATTTTCTTGAAAACTTGTTAGAGTGAATTGTAAACAAGTTACACATGAGCACTTGGCTAGGCTGACCATTTGTTCAGATTTTTGTTTTCAACTGTTTTTTTTTTTTTTTTCACTTTTGTTTAATTTTAAGGGGGAACGAGAGCGAAGGTGTTACGCATGTTTTTCCCGATAAGAGGGCGTTGTGTGTCATAAAAAGTATGACCAAAAAATCAAGTAATTCAAAAATTTGCCAAGAGATGTCAGAATGGGAGCTAATAATATTTAATTGCATTTGGTTGATTTTCATTGATCTTTTAACAATAAATACTTTATAAATGTTATTATATATTATGTATCTTTTATAAAAGCATAAAAATATAGGCCAGATATAGGCTAATATTATATCGGATGTTTGACTAGCCTGCCATCTATTGCAAGAATGCTGAACTAATGTGACATTTGATTTTTAAATAAATCATCTAAGCTTAATTTAAAAATTTTTTAATTAATATGTGATTAATAATAACAATAAATTCATTTTTAAATTAAAAAAAAAATTATAGCTCGATGTCCCAATAATCTCTTATGAATTTTATTCATATTTTCTCATGTTTATAAATTTTACATCTTAAATTCTAATATATCGGCGGAAACTAAATATATCTCGACACAAATAAATCTGGTGTGACAAGTTCCACCACATTTTTATACATTTTTGTCTTATTAAAAGAAATTATTTAATATATTATGTTTGTCTTTTGTAATTTCTCTCCCTTCTAGGGAAAATAACAAATTTATAACAAATTTTTGTTAGGGAAGGGACATTGGAAAAATATGGTCACCTACACTAACTAGACTGGATAATTTTATTTTCTAAAAATTATCATAGATCTATTGTATAATAAGACAATTTTTCACCAAAACAAAAAATCTTTTCTACCCTATATATATAATTATCTATAAGATAATTAATTCATGCTTATTAAGCAACAGGTTTTGTTTTACGCCAGTAAAAATTTCTGTTTTCCACTCATCAGATTCCATTTGTTCGGATTAAGGAAGTTTTCGTATATAAAATTTTTTATTTAAAATAAAAACAACAATACTTTCCAATATTGGTCTTCCCTTAGAAAAACTATCCAAAGGTCGTTTCAATTTTTTCTTCTTTATACAATTTCGAGGGATATTATATTCAGTATGGGGCGCACGTGTAGTGGATTTGTAGGTCGGCATGTCCTGAATGCAATAAAAGCAAGCAGGGTTCTAAAATATTGTAGCCCCATTGGAATCGATGTTTCGAAATTCGAGAGCCATGCAAGATGATAAATAGCGATGGTTTATTTCAATTTCTCAATCGAACTAGAATAAAAAATATCCTCTCTCTCTTCTCTCGGCATATAATCTATGTTTACGAGTTTTAGAAAACGAAATCATATATAAAGTATGATTAGTAGTTAAGGACAATTGTTACTTTTGGAAATAATACTTTTCTCACAATTGCAGGGAGGAATCCCTCCCCTACCGCTACTAGATCCTCTATCTTTTGATTAACATACTGTACTTCTTTGTCTTTCTGAGAATTATTCAACTGTGGACTTTAAATAGCCTGCTTTCGAAATTCCTAGGGCCTCACATACTCGACTTGTTTGATTGATTAATACTAATTAATTATACTGAAGTAAAAATCAAAAATTCTTTGAAGCATTCGATAACAATTTAACTCATTCCGATTCTCTCATATTTATTTTTGAGGGATTTATTCAAACAAAATTAGAGAGACCTTTTCGTCATGAGACAAGAGAGAATTGTTGTTTTCTCAACTAATTCAAAGGAGATTGTCACAGATGTAACAACATTTAAGATTTTAACTGAAGAAGGTCACAGAATGAGTGGCCGAAATGTTGTAATTTTTACAACAATTAAACCGAAAATCAAATTCTTTTAATAATTAAAAATAAAAATTTGATTATTAATACATAGATCCAACATCCAACCTTCTTCTTCATTCTTTACCTGAATATTCCCGCCGTGCGGGATCGGCGGATTTCGGAATTTGGGTTTCATGGGTTTTTGCAACAGGGAAGGAATAGTACAGGCAGGCCCGTCGCACAGTCTGACGTCTGTTGGAAAATATAAAAGGGAAGAGACTGACATGCAAAGAACAGAAGGTAATGTCAGTCCCAGCTAGGGTAGCTCGTGGTCGCCATCCACGTACCCACAGGATGTGGGTCCCTGAGCTAATCCAGCATACAACCTAATTTACATTAATTGTATAGATATCAAAATCCCAACATCAAATTTTTGACTTTAAAGGACCTCCATGCTTTCGCGAAGGGCGGACTAATTGTATTAATTCTTCTAGAAAAATAAAATTCCATTCTCTAAAATCCTCAAACATTGGTTAATTTCATTTTTTATTTTCGATGGAAATGAGAAAATGTGATCAACTCCATTCTCATCCCACGAGAGAAATGGAGGAAGGCAAACACTATTTTTACGACAGATTCGGAAAGGTCATTCAGCTAGTTTTATTTTCAACATGTATTGAACTTTTTTAT